>JAWWEQ010005891.1:0-51503 GCA_035583055.1 Torymus tubicola
ATATAATCTCAAAGAAAATATATATATATATATATATATATATATATATATATATATATAAGTTATGATAAACCTCCGATTATAAGCGGCGACGGCTATATGGTATTGTTCCAAACGCGCCTAATTGCAACGCTCGGCTGTTAAATTTCCTTGTATATGTGTATTATATATACACGCACGTATATACACATTGTTATATACGAACGTTGAAGATTGATAAAAAGTGACGACCTTCTTCAGTTAATAACGCTCGAGGTTTCGCTCGCGTATATACGTGTAAGTCTGTGTGTTATAAGACGCGGCCGCCAACTGCAGCGCGACGTGAGAAAACTTTTTCTTGTAAGAAAAAGAGAGAGAGAAACCGAAGTATGAACGGAGAAAAGAGAAACAAGAAGAAGAAGAAGGACGGAGGGAAGGAGAAGTGAGCGAGATTATGTGTATAACGAAGCATATATGTAATGCGGCGGTGCATCGAAGCTTATTAATCGATGAATGCGTTGACTCTCTTTTGAAATCAAAATGGTAATAATATACGAGTAATGGACGTATAAACTTGATCTTAATAATTGTCGTCGTTAAAACAAAATCGACACCATATATATATATATATATATATATATATATAAATATATACACATATATTTCAATTAAACACGAAAGCTCCAAAACGAATACCGAGGATTTCCAACACATATACACATGCGACCGTACCAATCACAACGCATCGCGCTTGGGGGCACCAAATAACAAAAAAAACGCTACCGCGGCAATCGCGCGGCACTCGCGTGACATAACGCCGATAACCGTGCGCGCGCGCGGAAGACGCGACGTAATATATAAGTAACGACATCGCGGCGGCACCGTCACCTGTTGCATCACACTGCGGCACGCATGCGTGTATACGCGGCGCGACTTTTCCTTCTTATGCTATTCGCCAGAGAGGAGCAGGAGTGTACGTATAATATAGAGAGAGAGGAGAGAGGATGCTGCGAAGGGAAACTGTATATACTGAGGATATACATTGAGGATTTGTGAAAAAAGGGTACACATTGTGTAGATGATGTATATAAAGTAATATAAAGAGCAGGCGATAACGTGTGCGTATCTCTATGTTCTTTTTTCCCCCCTTTTAAATTTACGGTTATTATATACGTGTTTGATCTCTGTTGGTATATCTGAAGAAAAGGGCGTACAAGTGCCGTAAAGATGATTAGATAGTGTATATATAATATATGTGCGCGTGTCCCGACGATATATACCGAGCGATATATATAGGAACAGTATGTAGCCGATATATACACATGAGGGGTCAAGGTCACCGCACTCATACTCTGCTAAACTAAAGTCTCGCGTCGTATTACACGCAGCCTATATATAACACACCCACACACATACACTCGCGAAAAATTAACGCAAAGGTATATATATATACGCCCGTGAAAGTGGGTTAAGCCGTTCTCTCACTGTATGTACCTTATACACGTTACACAGTATGTCTGTTTGCGTAGGTATAGCTGATAACACTGCATATATATAGAGAGCAATGCAAGATTTCTTGGTTTAACGAGAGAGAGAGAGAGAGAGAGAGAGAGAGAGAGAGAGAGAGAGAGAGAGAGAGAGAGAGAAGGTAGAATTTGAATAAGTAACGTGTGCGCAAATGCGTAGTGGAGGAAGAACCATGATTATTTTACATCGCAGGTTTTACGTAGAAAGGGTATATATATATAAATGTGAAATTTGGAATGAGATTTCGCATGGGATGTATAATATTAACGATGGGGAAAAAGAAGAAGAAGAAGAAGACAGGGCGATGAATAATTGACGAGACGCGTTGTGACGGCAATAGCATCGGATATGACTTGCAAAAAACGTATGGTATATACGAGTGATGATGTCGGTTTAGAAAGTATAGTAGGTATACAGTGGCCGTTGTTCTTTTTTTTCTTTTTGAAGAAGGAGAATGTCAAAAATTCAATGACGCTGTTATGTACGAAGTATAAAAAAAAATCATGCTCGAAAAGTATTTTAGTAAAGCGGCGAAACTATGCGAGACTACAGACATTCTCTCTCTCTCTCTCTCTCTCTCTCTCTCTCTCTCTCTCTCTCTCTCTCTCTCTCTCTCTCTCTGTCTTTCGTAGCGCAATTAAATTCTCTCGCCCGCGCTATACTCGCGCGTATTTATATATAAAGCCGCGTTGTATATACACTTTTATATATATATACGTCGAACGAATCCGATTGTGCTCTCTATATATTCGCGTAAAATTCGAGAAACGCGACGGCGCGATATATATACGATGTGATTCATTAAATATTTGCCGTAATAATAGTCGCGTGTATTTTTATCGGTTCTTCGCACGATATATATACCTACATGTGTAAATGTAGCTTGAAAAAGTGTAACAACGAACGATACGAGAGAAGAAAAAGTATATTGCGATGACTTTTCATTTAGCGACGATCGGGACGATGTTGCCTCTCTCTCTCTTTCGAGTAATTGTTTTTTTTTGCGCGCAGTTGTAGTATATATAGGTTTCTTTCGTCGTTGAGTATATCAGTGATGATTTATGCGACGTGGGTATATTATACACAGATATTGTAACTCGTATATTTTCTATTTTAGCACCGCTCGCGGTGTTATCGGTGACCGTATATCTCGGTGCTTGTGAACAATTTAGTATATAAATTGCCCGGAAAAGTATACGTACATTTATACATAAAGTCAAAAACATTTTTCAAAACTATAATAGTTTAAACCTAATTTATCAACGTAATTTATTTTTTCTTTAGAAAAATATTACTATACAGAAATCTAAACTCGCCGTCTGACACCAAAAATCGCTCCGCAGCTCCAATAAACCCCATAAAAGAACAAACACAGCCCCAGAACCTATACCAAACAGGTACATTTACTCCTATATAGGCTATACATCGCGCAAACAGCAAAAAAAAAGCTCACTCGTTCTCTTATATATATACTCTTCGCGAACAGGTGTTGATCGCTCGCACGCTTGGTTAGCTCTTCTCTCTCTCTCCCTCTACTGGCCGACACTGCACACATACACGCGAGCCTAAAAATACCACGCGATGCGCTATTCTCGGGCCTCCCGGCACGAAAAGAAGCGGATATATATAAAACGAGTGTATGTATATATATGTGTGTGTGCGTTCGAATTACGCGTTCTCGCATAGTCTCCGCACAGAGAGTGTATGTATGTATATATATATACGAGTAGCTTGGTGCAGTCGCTTTGTCGCTGTGTCGTCGAGGCGCCGTTTAATGTGGTTTATATATACTATAAAGGGGTCGCGCCAGATTGTCAGCTGGGTTGATTCCGGTTCGAGAAAAAGAAAGACTGCAGCGGAATCGCTTGGAATGAGTATATATAAATTTGATGTGGAATTGTTTTTAATTGTTGTAGAAGAATACGTGTGTGTGTGTGTTGTTTCGTCTGCTTGGTGCAGAAAATAATATACACGATTGTAATAGTTAATATCAGACAAGAATTTTGGTCACATGCGCTTTAGCGCTAAATATGAGATAGGAAATTGGGAGTGATTATTGGGTAATGACTATACGTTTTTTTTACTCTCTCATGTTCGACGCTGTCGCTCCTCTTGATCCAACCGGTTGGTCAAGGACGTCAACCTTATACCCAACCTTTTTTTCCCTCCTGTATACCTCTATAACAACAAATACAGAATATATATTCTCGCATGATGTCAAATTCTCTACCCATTATTATACATTATATATACAGTTACGCTACTGTACAAAATTTCCGCATAGACATTACGTACCGTCGTTAGCCTCGAAAAAGCTCGCACACACGAACGTCATCATCACGAGCATAACGAACCACAAAGCGCAATTTTCAAAAAAAAAAAAATCACCTCCGTTATACCTAAACACCGTATCCGTAACCTCAATTACTACGTATAATACATCCCATTAATATACACCACTATACCACCCCGTCCACCTTTCAATAACCTTCGCAGCAGCAGCAGCAACCCTCATCGTATATGAATTTTCCTATTCGAGATTTACTCACAACCTTCGCACTTGAGAGCAACACAGCGCGGCTGCTGCTGCTGCGTAGTGTTTACCTCGAGTGAGTAAGAGAGGACTGTATATATATGCGCGTTATACGCAGGCTATACAGGCAGCAATTGCGCCGTTGCTATACGAGTACAAGCGTCCGCACGTGCCGCGCGTGCTGTGTCGCAATGATCGTTCGCGTAAAGGCTGCAAAGCTTATATAGCTGCTCTTGCTCTCTCTCTCTCTCTCTCTTTCTCCTCGTTTCCAAGTGCACGCGAAGTGCTATAGTATGGATACGCGATGATGATTCGCTATCGTATACGAATGTTGCGAGTGGTTTGGTAAAGGTGTGTGAGTGTGTGTGTATATAGATGCAAGTGGAAAGGGAGAGAGTAAGATGAGTATATATATATATATATATATAACATAAATGTGAGAAAAATGGGTAATGTAATAAGTAGAATACTTGGGTATAAAAATGTTATCGAATGTTTTCGATTCTTCCATACATATACCTATATATATACTCTATCTATATATCCAACAACCATTCCTTCCTTCCGTCTCCACATCAATTCCCTATCACTACATAAGATTACGCAATTGAACCACTTGACTTTCGTGTACAATCCGGGTCGCAAATGTATATATAGGCACTGCCGAAAATTTCGAGCCGCGTGCGTGTGTGAAATCTCCAGGTCCAACCTATACAAGGCGTTCTCGATGCGTATAATATATATATGTATATATATACGTGTGTTCGCTGAAAGTATGAATCAACGGTCGGGTATTCCCGGTCCCTTTTCGTTTCGGGGATCCGCATAGTTATTGCGCAAGAGAAGCCAAAAACTGCATAGTAGCTTCTGAAGGTTCTCTTAATATGTTATATATTTGTCGCTATTAGCAGTAGTCGTTCAGATGAATAAACGAAAAGAATTCGATAGAGTTATATTAAAAGTTGAAGCTCCGATATCGCATTTCGATATATAGAGACAATCAAGCAATCTTCCTCAATTACAATAATCCAAGAACCAACGAGACCATATATAGGCATCCACTCGCATTAAACATCACATATACGTATACACTTATCTATAAACAACACACATACACACACACAACTATATATAAAACGTAAATTCAGTGAACGAAACGGTTTCCTCGATTGAAATTCAGGCCCGCAACGACAACGACAACGACGACGACGAGTTTTCTCATCGCTGTTGTAAAGTCGCGCGAATGCTATTGTAGGTCGACGTTGCCGCACAGCAGTATAACAGCAATGAGACGGG
Organism: Torymus tubicola; assembly: GCA_035583055.1. Lineage (NCBI taxonomy): Eukaryota > Metazoa > Arthropoda > Insecta > Hymenoptera > Torymidae > Torymus > Torymus tubicola. The sequence goes on from JAWWEQ010005891.1 coordinate 5,336, forward strand.
CATGCAGCACAACTCTGCGCCTGCGTGCAAAAAGTCAGCTCGCGCGTTTGATTCGTCGCGCGCGCGCGCGGCTACGGCGGCGGTGGTTTGTAACCGATCGTTTTGCAATGATCGCGTTAAGTATAATATACAAGGGAGAAACGAGCGATTATTGCAAAGAAGAGAGAGAGAGAGAGAGAACGGGTATATAATGTAACGCGAGATATTATATACAGACACAATGGGGGAGTTCGCTTTCGTGAAATTGTAATATTCGCCGCGGCGTGTGATTGTTATATGTATATATCGATCGGGATTGAAACGATAATGATCATGATGAGTGTGTATATATATACGTGTACAGTATAAACGAGTGGTTGCAGTATACCGTGGAGAGTGTGTATATATATAACGGTGCGATTGGACTTTTTTTTTAGGAGGGGAATGCTAACCGATCATGGGTTTCGATAAAATTCTGGAATAATTTTTGTTTCTTTTTTCCAATGTGATAGTACAGCCTGATATATAGGTATACCAAAGCCGTAGTTGTTTCGTTTTTTGGAGTAATCTCACGTTGCCTGCTTATCTGATCGCTATTAGCTATTCAAATTTAAGTAACTGTGAATCGAATTATATATATATCATTCATATTTATATCGTGTATTATGAATAAAAAAAGAAGCAGGAAACATTCTACAACTTATGCCTACAACCGCTCTGATAAACCTCAAATAAAATATATAAAATTACGCATACTTCGCACCTTCGCGTAAACCTTCTTCGAAAAAAAAATAATAACCTGCTACTATAATACCACCACTGTCGTTACTTCTTCTTCTCCTCGGTACATCTCTAATTCTAACAGTGCGCAGATCTATACACATCACACTTGCTGCTCCGGTATTCTAACCTCGATCCTCAACGCGTTAAACCACGCGTTCGCGCGTTCACTTTCAATGATATAATCCATCCATAATATAAAACAACACCCAAGCTGCAGCCTATACATATTACTCTCGTCTATTATAATACCATACCGATGCCAAATCGACGAAAAAGTTAAGGAAGAAGAAAGAAGTAGAAAAAAAGGGTTTGGTACGGCCTTCGCTCATTTATATATATATATACAAGAACAAAAGAGAAATGGAGTGGGGTAAAGAGAGAAAGAGATCGGGACCACGCGTACTTAACAAGACTAATCAGACGGCGCGAGCGCGATGAGAGTACGAGCGGCGATCGAGATCTTCTCAACGATAAGGAATTGTGTGGCTCATACATACATGCGTTCGGTAGAAAACCACCACAAAATCACCACAGTATTGATTTTTTTTCACGAAATCACACATGCATACATACATATATATACACAATGTTACCACGTTAACCGACCGTCGTCTCACAACAGCAGCAACCTACATCCCCGCTCGTCCGCTGTAACCTCCCACCTCGTCCCAATTACCGCCACTACTACTTATACACTACTATATTACCGAGCATCGCGAGCACACACGTACTGCTGCCTCTTTTTTTTTCGACACTACGCACGCGGCTGCTCTCTGTATATATAACTATATATACACATCAGACAGCGTTGCCGCTTGAGGAGAGCAGCAGCAGCAGCTGAACGCCAAGCAGTAGCAGCAGCACTGCTACGGCCCCGACTTTCACCGGCATATTTTCCCTCCCGCGCGGCGGCGGCCTCGTCGCGAGTGCGCCGGCCTTTCCATGTGATGTGATGTGTATATAACGCGAGGAGCCTAGTGAAAATTGTATATATTGCTGAGTGTAGGGCTCGTGATATGATGCGTATATGGGAATCGAAAAAAATTAAGTTGAGCTGGGGACCTGGTAAATACTTTAGTACTATATATCTAAGCGTAGACGGACGAAGAGAAAGAATATCCATTACTCCACTGAGGAATTCCAAGCTTGTCTGCCGCATTGTCATCGCGCCGTGCGCGTTCGTATAATTCTCTCTCTCTATCCTCGTTTCGCTCGATTACTGTAATAATTGCGCGCGTTTTGTAAGGTAGTTTTGCTACTATATGGGCGGTTGTCGAAAGTACCTACGTGAGGAGTAGCTGTGTGTGTATGTATGAGATTCGACCTAAAAATATACTACGCCCGTTCTGTTTATCGTGAGAAAAAAGCTTGTACGTAACAGTCGCGCAATGCGTATTAGGGTCACTATGTGACGATGATCATGCGCTTATATGACTATATTGTTTTATATACTTATACGGAATACATATAGAACCTGTACGAAAAAATACATTCAGCAGGGCGCTAAAATGCAATGTATAAAAACTCACCGCGATAAGTAACACTCGACGACCACTATATGTGTGTACGAAGCACAAAAGCGTAATATGCGGTATAAGCGAGCGCACGACGGACACATCATTACGTATGCCGCATAGCGGAGAAAGTTTAAAGGCCGCGCGCGGTGTGGCGACGTCGTATATACACGCACGTGCGTGTGCCGTTTTAAATGTCCGGTATATATACATATATATAGTGCTATATATATACACACACACACACACCATCGAGCGCGCGGCTTTCCTGAAAAGAAAAAAAAAAGTAAAAGTGTATTTTGCCGTGATCGTGGATTCGTTGCGTACGGATAGATATGTATGTGTGTGTGAATAAAAGTATTTGTGTGTGTGTGTGTGTATATACGCGCTCCGAAATGAAAAGAAGAAGAAAGAATAATAAAACGTTTGTTATTTTTATATATATATATATATATATATACGTGGAAGTCGACTAGTTTGCTTGAAAACGTTCATAAATTAGAAAGCTAGAAAGAGAGAAAGAGAGGTAGACAGACAGACAGATAAGTAATCCAGATTAATTGAATTTATATTCTCTCGCATTAAGATATAATTGAAATATAACAGTGTAATTATATGCCACAACTATATACGCTGCGGCTGAACCGTCGAAAGTCTCTCTCTTATCTCCCTACTACTATACGACGCGGTATATATTACTTTCACTTTCAAAATTTCCTGCTATATAAAAGAATTATATACATATATCCCTACTATATAAAAGAATAACCGTATTCGTGTACAACTGCTTATAACAATAATATAAATATGTACAATATATACCTATACGACCACATTAATCGCAAACCAGCCACGTGGCGCCCGAAGAAAATTGTAACAAAGGCGCCAATAATGAATAAGGGAAAACGACGACGTCGACGACAAAGAAGTAGCAGCAGCAGCAGCAGCTCGAAGGACGTAGCGCGGCCTTTGTATGTATATAAGCAACAAGGGCGCAAAATAAGAGGAGAGACGTAGTAGTAGTAGTAGACGACACCAGCGGGCTGAAGATTGGGGTGGCGCTCTCTCGCTCTCTCTTTCCCTTTCTCTCGTGACTACGCGTAAAGGTCACCTAGTTATTATATTACATAGGGTGACTGTAGCGAAAGAATTTTCATATATACCAATTCTCGTTGCGTTTCTTATAACATTACATATATACGCATGATCTTCTTTCTTTCTCACTCACGCGTGTGCAGCGACCCGCTTATATACTTATCTCCTCCTTCCTTCTCTCTCTCTGTATGCTCGCCTTACTAACCCAATTGGCCTGGCCATGTATGTGTATGTATGTGTAACTTTTTATCGATACATCGTTACGCGCGCGCGCGCGCGTGCCTATATAACGACGCAGTCATATACACACACACATACACGACGATGCCACTTTCGCCGATTCATTAGCATATCCGCGAGGTGTATACTATACGTATATAGCGCGTGCATATGTGTGTAGTTGTTGTAACAAAAGATTCGGCGTTTTATGTATGTCTATATACACATATATATATACGAGTCATCCTGTGTGGCCTAATTACAACGTCGTCGCGCCGTTGATATATTACGCGATAACGCGCGTTGTGTAATCGTATATAGCTGGTATATATACGTATATGTGTTTATAGAGGGGGAAAGAGAGAGAGAAATTGTCCACGAATGAACAGTGATTCGTTGTGTTATATGGTATAAAGTGTGAATGATTATCACGTGTATAGGATATATATATAGTAGTAAACGTTATACACGTTGCATTGTCAAGGTATTTGGTTAGTGCGCGGTTATATACTTCCGCGGATGCGCGGACACTCGGTATATAATATACATAAGCGTACTATAGTGATTTATACGCTATGTAAATACGTACCAACAACAATGTATATATCGCCATATACCGTGATTAGCAAATTATATATATATATATATATATATATATATATATATACGAAAATATCGTATACTATATATAATCCTCGACTTCTTTTCCATCGCTGCATGCCTAGTCCTCCACCTTCGCGCGTCTCATCGTGGCCTGACCTCTGGCCCCAATTACACCTACATCCCTCTCTTTTTCCTACTTCTCCCTCTAGACACACACACACACACACACACACATATACATGTACACAAGCGACTATCTATATTGATTCAGGCTGCGGAAATTTTACCTCTCCCGTGCCGTCATCCCCAGGCGCAGTTTATCACGCTACACAGGTTTTGCCCTCGTATAGATATATACAGATAAACCGGCGAATATTCATTTTATTCGTTAACTCTTTCCGTTGAAGACCGAAGGGGTTAATATACACAGACAGACAGACAGACATATAGTGGAATAAGACCGCACGACTGTCTTTATTCGATTGTAGGTTATTTTAGAACGGCTGCTGCTGCTGCTGCTGCTGGTGCTGCGGCTGCTCTTTGCTGAAACCTTAGGAAATTATCGACTTTTACCCCTCCGGCTTGTTGGTATATAGTGTATATACATATATATAAGTACACGCGTGTATCGTGTGTCTCGGTAACTTTTCCGCAGTATATATGCTGCAGAAATTATTCTACTGTATATAGACTACCTTTCTATATACAATTGTCAAAATGCAAATGATGGTTTGCGGTAAATATATGTAATGATAGATATATATACATATATATCGATCAAACGAGATATACGAGACCGATGAAATTGTCTAATATAAACGTGGCAGCGTTGTGTCTGCTTTTAATTAAAACGTGCGAGTAATATTCCTATACGTGTATATTTACGTGCCAATTACGGGGAAACAAAAGCCCGCAATTAAAGTGGAGTAGAACGAGTGTGAATATACAGTAATCATCGTGGATTAATAGACGGTATATAGACGTACGACGAAAAACGAAAAAAAGGAATGTTATTAGGCTAATGAGGCTTGGACGAATTGTATACCGAAATTTCGTTATCGTACGCACGTGTATACGAAAGTACGTTTATAATTATATACGTAGATGCATATAATGTCGAATAATTTTTTTTTACCATATGATCAAGATTGGCCCTAATTTCACGTCTGTCTGTAGATGTTTTGTCCCTCGCGAGAGAACCAAGGTTGTGAATTCGCGCAGGAAAACAAAAAAAAACAAACGAGCAAGTGCCGCGCTTATTTATCTTCCTTATTTTTTTCCTCGCGAACCAAAAAATATGTATATATGTAGGTATTATATATATATACGTGCACAAACGGATGACGCTTTTTTTTTCTTCGCGTCGAGTAGGTTGTGAATTTTTTTTCGTCGTATCACACAGTCGTCGTCGAGAATCAATTTATATTTTGGTTTTTGTCGAGTCCGGGACTCGCGTAAAAAGCAAGCCGGGAAGTTGTTCCAGCTATATATATACATATATGTAAAAAATTTCAAAGTGTAGGTGTATAGGTTTGTATATATATGTATAATCTACTTTACACCGATATATTATTAATTATAACACAAGTCTTTTGTGTTTTTAAAATAGCACTTTTGTAACGTCATCGTTGCACTTTGTTCCTTTATTTTTTATATATAAAATCGATTATAATAGCGTTCTGATGTCACACAAAGCGCGTGTGTCGTCGTGACGTTGTTATCAAGTCAATTGGTCGTTCGATATTTTCTCCATATAATATATATATATAAATTTTCTCATTGGTTAAAAATGAAATTATGCTACATATACGTGCTCGTATATATTATAACGTTGTGAGATATTATTAATTATGAATTTGCGGCGGCCAGAAAATTTCATAAACTCCTTTAGATTATATCATAGACTTTTCATCTCATTAATAACAACAGCTTGCGCAATCTCGATGTCGAGAAGTTACACGAATAGCCGCAAAAACTATAACTCAGCTGCAGTTTTTTTTTCATTACAGTGAAACGATATTTTTTGTTTTGTCCGTCTCTTCTTTCGAGCTTCAATTTTACCATTTACAATGAAGTACATAGAGCCTGTAACCTCGACGTCGCGTTCACGGTTAATTTTTTCCCGCCAAGGCGCCGTTCATTTAAAAATTACAAAAATAATAAAAAAAAAAACTACACTTTCCACTACAATGATAAAGCAATAAATCCATCTCTCTACACCTAATCCCCTTTGTATAAATATTAACCCGAACCATTCTAAACCCTCCACTCGTTTTCTTTCAAAAAACATTTCACTCTCCGCACAGCCTACAATATTCCACAATCGTCGTCGTATGTATAATTATTCTCCTCAACGTCTCTCCACACACACACATACACATACTCTCAAATTCCCCATATAAAACATTCAAACATAACTCATAGCTACCACACGTATACCATCATTACATCCACTTTCCACTACCACTACTCAACCATCTAATTGCCGCGCAGGCCCCTTTGTTCGGGAAAAACGCTACTTACATACACACATATACCGACTAACTTGCGTTCGCTCTGCGCAAGTTGAAGGTCGCGACAGAGAGCGCGCAGCTCGCGGAAAACCTTCGCACGAGCTATATATGCGAGTGCGCGCGGAGAAAATAGCGACGGCGGCGGCCGGTTGCTGCTGCTGCTGCTGCTGTTGCGCAATCGAGATTATCGGCTTACGTAAAGGATGATGATGATACGCGAGCCGCGGGAAACTAGTGTGTATATATGTGTGTATGTATATGCGCGAAGTGCAAGCGTTAGTTGTTGAGTGCAGATCTTAAAGGATACAGAGTGCGATGTAATTGGCGATGATGGGTGAGATTTTTTTTGGAGGTGGAAAAGAGCATATATATATAGCTTGAATTTTTTATCATTTTAGAAAATTGGTAAAGAGAGCGAATCAGAGAACAGTTGAGAGAGACGAATAAGTTTATATATATGTTTTATTTTATCGTAATAAAAAAAATCCGGTATATGTTTTATGTAAGAAACGTTTATATTATAAGAGCACAAACGAATCGTATAGTATATACGACGCATGGTTAATGCGTATGTGTGCGTGGTAAAGCGATAAGAGAGGTACGTATAGAGAATTATTTTAAAATCGAATGTACCGCTGAATCAATTTGGTTAAAATATACAGATATAACCTCGGGGAATCTCCAGCTTTTCATTTATTAGATTATAACTTATACTCGAGGTAATTTTTTTTTTTTTATGAATCATCGTATATATATATATACCAATAAGATAAAAAAAAACAACTTATAAAAAGTAATTAGTTATAATGTCATATAGAAAATGTGTATGTACATAAAGAAACATTTTCGGTTTCGACGAAAAATTATACCAAGCGATTTTCCAGGCTTATACACTACTGCTACCTTCTTTTTTATTCAGGAAGAAGCCAATGCCGCGCGGGTAAAAAGCTCATTACAGTCCTATATACCAGACACTTCCGCGGGAGACCTTATTCCCGTCGTAAACACCTGACACATACGCGAGAACCATCATCATTATCACGCTCGTAGAATGACAATTTTCTTTTTACCTTCAAAAAAATTTTAAAAGTAATCATTCCTCTCTCTCTCACCACGCGCAAATTTTACCTTTCCAATAACCGAAGGTCCTATATATACAAAAAGGACTGTATAAGCTCAAGGTCACACGGGATCCACACACGAGAGAACTACATAGTTTTCGGAATTACACGCGACCGCCAGTCACTTTCCAAGTAGGTATATTATTGTGTAACAACAGATCGACAGAGCGAACTATACGTTATGTAGCGCATATAACGGCTACATACACTTGCGTAACTCTATATAGCAAGTTGCTTTCGTGATAAGAGAGGCTATATATTACTTATTACTACCTGCATATATATACACGCACACGCGCGAGTTTGAAAATTATTATACAGAGACTGGTCAGGGAAACTCCGAGAGGTTTTTCCCCGTGCAATTTGCAAATATATATAAGGGCTATAGTACTACTGTTGCAGGGGAATCCCCCGGATGAATAAGGATTCCAGTAGGGGAACCCCCGGATTATGTGTATACTGAGAAGGGATATCTGGTATTTCCCGCGTGCAATGTATATATGTATCCGCGTATATATAAATCACGGCAGCGATGGAAGTGGGACTGCTGCTGCTGCTGTTGCTTTTATATTGCACGCCCTTTCACGTCGATTACTAAGTTCCCGTTGTTGTTATACTACTTCTCTTTTTTCTCTCTCTTTCTCTCTTCGTCTCGTTTATACGTTATCTCGTTAGATTCAAGCGAATGGGTTTGTGAAATTACCAGGCGGTTGATCTTGAATATAATAGCCTGAGGAAACCCTAAATATGTCAGAATATGCGCGTGACGAGGTAAAGTTCAATTTTCGACGTTGAGTTATTATAGGTCACGTAACAAAGGGTTGTGGAATATTGGAAAAGTTATACGAATAACGGCCATCATGTATATAGGAAAAAAAGGGTTACTTCACTGACGTTTAAAACGTTCCAAAGTACACACACACACACATACATATACACAGCGGCAGCGACTTTAATGTCATATATATAACGTAACGAGTGAAAACAAAGCCTATTTAGGCTAATTGAAAAAGCTAATTGTCCCTGTTATTACATTACAAGAGCACTACATATATCACCCTTCGACCTTACAATTACCCAAAGTATATACCGATACAATCATCACACACACACACACACACAAAGAAGAAAAAGAATCAAGCCGTATATACTACAGAATCGAAAAGGAGAGGAACACGAGAACCACAGAGGCGCGGCACGTCGTTGCCTTGCCGGCGACGAAGCGGCTTACTTTTAGGTCGCTCGATAACGGGTCGCCCTCTCTCTCTCTCTCTCTCTTTCCCTCCCGGCGCGAGACACGCGGCAGTGGCAAGCGCGCGTAACGGTGGTCTGTGTGTTATCCAACAACGCGAGTGTATAAGAGAGAGAGAGAGAGAGGGAGGGAGGGAGTCGATAAGCACGTGGCTCGTACGTGCGCACGTGGTGTGGTGTGGTAGTAGCGATGGGTACGGATCGAATTGATGGGTGGGTTTGTGAGGTGGAGAAAAAAGGGGGAGGAGTGTAAGAGGTTTTTAGGAAGGGATATACGTTGTGGATAAGTATTTACGCATTGTGTACATGACGGGAAGGAAAACATTGCGGTGAAAAGTGTGTATAGTTAAATTATATCACATATAGTGATCCGAAGTTTGATTAAAAAATCGTATATAAAAATTTTCGATAAAATATATAATATATATTTATATACGAGTTTATATATCCCTGATTTATAATTAAATATTATAATAATTTTTTTGTCTATACGTTTGGTAGAGTTGATTAACGAAATAGTTCGTAAAATGCTAACAAAAAGAAGAATCCGTATATATATAATCCGGGAGATAGTTTCTGTGTGTTGTGAAAAATGGGCGTCGATATAATGTACGTTTAAAAGTAAATGTCTCATGCTTAAAAGTTAACTTACGAAAACGATTAAATACTGTCGTGGCATCGTGAGCGACTTACCTGAAACAGAAAAAAAAATCAAAATGAAACATGTTCAATTATATTAAACATTATTATAAATCATTCGGTCATTTCCAAGGAGCACATTGACACCAAAATTCATTCGCTTCCCTTTCCTTTCCCTTTTTACCTTCACACGGCATACACTTTATTATATTCCCTCCCATTACATATATTCCCTTCCAATCTACCCTTCCAAAGTATGATATATATAATACACATAAATACAATTAATCATATACGCATATATAAAAAATCAAATAAATCCAAGGTCCATGTATTTATCTGAAAGAAGCAATTGATCAGTTCACTTATTTGTCGTCTATAAGAATATATGCATCGCGTGGTATAGCAAGAACAACACCGCACGTATACAACGGAAAAACAATTTTCGTCTCGATGACTTGCCGGCGGGCTCGTGTTGACACACAGGACGCACGCCGCCGCGCTCACAGACGTCAAGCCTGCTGTGCGACGTTATCTGCACAGATAGCATATATATATATACATATATACGTGCGATCGTACATGCAGACACATACACATCGTGGCTTTCTTATTTTTCTGTTTTCACGCGAGAGTTGTGTGTTTGTCAGGTCGACAGAGTTGTGGGGAAGGGGGAGGAGTATCGACATGTTTTTCAATGATTTGCATCACGGTTAATTGGTCGGTTGGAATAATCCGTGGAAGTGTGTTATTGAGCTTTCGGTTAAGTATGCTGCGGTAAAGAGATTGATTTTTTGATATATGCTTTGGTTTGGGCTGACAAACATTTTTCTATGTGTATATATAAAAAAACGACGAAACATTCGATTATCATTTGATTGGCGCCCATTAAAAGCTCGTTTGTCGGGACACTGAGAAACCACATTAACACCAGGTCATTATATGTGTATAGAGACAAAAACGTGACAAACGTGAATTTTCGTATATCTATATGAAAAGGAGGTAACCTAGAAACCAATTCCACAGGATCATACACTAATCCGAAACCCCCAAACGCATCATATTATATACATATGTGACCTTCGCTTATCACACACACTCTCTTGATAAACCACACATATTTCAAGTTTAAAACCTTGTTCGAAACATATTCAACAACAGCAATTGTCCATGCGCCGTTATATTATTCGCGCGCACGTAAAAAAGAAAGGAAACCTGTGAGCAAACACAAATCGATCGCAACTGTGCGCGTGCAGCAGACGGTGGTACGCGAGCACTCGCGAATGATAACTGAAAAACGGCAAGGTCACGAGCGATGCTTTTGCCTTTTTTTTTCATTATCGTGTCGCGCATAAAGAATCGATGCGCATCGATTTCACTCTCTCTCTCTTTCTGCCGATCGAAGTCATATAATTGTGGGTTCCGCAAACGTATGGATTTTGTAGAAACGATAATTTGCGATAAAATACCGTAGCTGTATACATATATATATACGTAAAATATAGCATAATGTGTATGTAGATTCCGAAGAAACATGAGAATTCCGGCGATCGTGTTTTAATTGCAATTGATCTCTCTCTCTTTCTCTTTCCATTCGCACGTATACTCGGAATGCTTGTGAACGAGTAAAAAAAAGCGCCAAGAGAGTATTATACACACACACGTTAAAAGCTTGAAACGTTTCCACGGAATCGCCAGTTTTATATATACGATTGACCTTTGCAGGTGTGTGAGAGAGAGAGAGAGAGACGCATACGCATATAACACTTTTATCGAAGGATTTTTTTTTCAAGCGCGGCTTATCGTCAGCGCGCTTAATAACACATGCACTGGTAGTTCTACGAAATCAGCGAATTACATACCACGCGGAAAATGAAAATAATAATTCAAGCGTTGTTACATATATATTGCAATACGCCACTGCGTATATATATATGCAAGATGCATCCGACCTTTATTTATACTCGTCGTAAAAAAACTTTTACGAGGTTTGCGCGAGAGTTCGATGAATTTCGGGCGTATATATAGGTGTTTCCACAGAAATGCCAGAATTGTGGAGACGACGGTTTCGACGAAGCTTCACGCGAACAGTCGTGCGGTAAATTAATCAATTCAGCGGCTCCTCGTGTATATATATATACACGCGAGATATAAAGAGAAAGAAGAACCGGTTTGTGGGAACACGTTTTTCAATGTAAGAAAAGAAAGTCGTCGTCGTCGGTGCCGCCACCAATCACGGTTTTTTTCGAAATATATATATATACATTTTCCTTCGGATCGTGCGAACGATCGATATATGAAATTCGAATAAAATGCTGTAAGAGTCGATCTTTGCACATGTTCATAGCACTTTGCCAAATTGATCTGTATCAGTAAAAATAAAAGAATTACAAAAAAAGGTAAAAATTTTTTTTTTCTCTAATTATACATAACAATAAACAATTCATTAGTATGAAGATACCACAGTATCTTTTTTTCTATTGCACCAATTCTGAAAATTAAAATTCAATCCGCCCCCCGTTGCTCTGAAACACCTGCACACCATAATCTTCAAAATTCTCACACCCTCTGAAACTCCCTCCTACCTACCAGTATACAACCAAAACCGATACCCAGCAAAAAAAAACCGAATCACCTTGCACACACATACCGCTCGTTGCGACCTCCCGTACACATGCATATACAGAGCATCGGTGCACCGCACATGGCGAGCGATAAAACCGCTCTCTCCCCCTTCTCTTCTTCTCGCGCGGATACTACTCGCGCCACGTGTCGAATACGCGGCAGATGCCATATGCTCGCTTGTGTGTATATATATATATATATATAGAGAGAGAGACGCTTGCAGCATCTTTCATGTGTGTGTGATTGGTGGTGGTACCGTGAGTTCTACGAATTTTAGCGAGAGCTGCTGCTGCTACGAGCAGGTGAATTTATGAGGGGATTAGGTTTGTAGTATATATGAAAAAGGTATGTAAAAATTGGTGGGTGTATATGCGGGGGACGATGTTTGGAGTGTCTTGGAAATGTAATTAAATTGCTATTATGTGTATATTCGATTGTAAATTTAGGGAAGGACTGGTCTTCTACGTAAATCACTATGATTTTATATTTCGAACAGTTTTTCTTATATATAAACTGTGCTGTACCGTAATATTCAATCGAATACACTAATTTATTGACGATATTCACCACGAAATAATATAGCGAATCAATTATGCGTATAACAAAAGAAACCCCAATAACACCTTCTCAATCGTTCTATATAAAAAAAAATATGTACACTGACCACAAAGACATTGTCTCTTTCTCTTTCTCTCTTGTCGCGCGAATCAATCACGCAAACCCTCGGCTAACTCTCTGTCTTAAAAAAAAACCTCGCGCGTAGGTGTCCGCACAAAGAGAAACCCGGGCGATGCGCGGTCTCGCGTAAAAATACACATACTGAATTTTGCAAGTGCCTGTTATTTTCGGTATAAGTACATATATATCAGAAGGTTTTTCCTTCCCATCATATGTGAAAATACATGTACGGTATATAATTTCAGATCGTTATATATATACAAGGCGACCTTGTCACGACAAGGGTATATATAATGTATATAGGAGAGAGAGAGAGAGAGAGCACGTCAACCTCGCCGCGGGACTTTCAAAAGCGGTCGCTCACCCGCTTTGCGACCCGCGATCACGAGAGTAAATATATATATGTATATAAATGTAATCGCGGTCGTTCATCGCTCCTTACGATACCCTCGTACATGTATAAGTACATGTACTGAAGAATATTTTTCTTTGTTTTTGTTGTTTTCAACAATTGAATTATACAGATTTTTTAATTAAACATATAAAGACGCATAAAGAAAGCACGCGATCAGTATAATATATACGTGCAAAAATAATTATTGGAATGGCGTATTCCGCGTAAAATCGCTTTAATTCCGAACTCTCAGTTTCGCAGAACTCAAAATCGAAAAACAAACAACATGATCCAGTCATCGCATATGTACATTCTGACGTTCCTATTCTACACATACATACGTACACACATGCTGGCCGAAACAACCGCACGCGTATTAGCTGTTTACGCGAGTCACGCGCAATATATATATCTTATCGTTTTCTTACAGCGATTAATAAAATCCAAGCCCCCCCGTTGGGTTTGTTTACCTGCGTCGAAAAATTGGAAGACCCTGCGTATAATACAACAACATAGTATCTAACGTTAGATACATATAGTATCTATGTATCTAACGTCAACGAGACTTATATCAAGCGTATTATAATGTAAGCGCGCGAGAGAACAAAGTCGCCGATGGTGAAATAACGTGCGCTCGCGCGCGCGCGCGGCAGTGAATAACCGATTAAGGCCAGTGAATGACCGGGTCACGTGGGCTCTCTCTCTATCTCTCCTCGCGGGGCGATCGCGTTTTATCGCCGTGTGCCAGCGCTCCCTCGGAAAAAGACCTCTATCGTCGTTCAGTGCAATGCCGTTCGTATACCTTTTTTTTAAAAAAAAAAGAAGAAAAAAAAATACGTCATGGTCGTACCGTCAAAAGAAAAGAATGAGAAGTTTTTATATGTGGTATAGGTTTAGAAGTAAGATGATAAGCGATTATGTCGATATACATCGAATTGCATAATAATTGTGAGGAGATTCGAGTGTATATATAAGTACGTGGTATCGGTCGAGTTTTAAAAGTGCACGTATATATATATATATATATATATATATATATACGTGAGCGAGAACAGAGACTGTTAATGTACGCGGAATTCGAGGTCCCGAGGGTTCTCAACTCACAATGTAACGCGACCGATGCGCACCGAAGTTATACGCGTTGCCGAAGGCGAATGACCATTAAGCATGTGTGCGATGTTTTTTTTTCGTGATTCTGCGGTTAACTGACTGATAAATATATATTTGGGGATTATCGGACGATGTTTTATCTGTAGGAGCGAACAATAGCCGTTGTTTTGGTTAGGCGCAATGACGATGCCGCGGTTTCGTCCTCCGAATTACAAATTGGAGCATTGGCCTGTTTTGTGTGTTTGAAGTTTTCCTGAAACTTTGATCTATTTAGAGAGATTGGTAACTCGGAGTTAAATATTTTTAAATGACCTTTGGATCATTTAAAATGAATCAAAATTGTTATTAATATTTAATAAAAGCTTTGTTGAATTTGAAGAAAAGTATATGCAATACTTTGGTATAACTACTATGTATAAAAATTTTTTTTGCATATTGTAAGCTTGTTTTCTTACTGATAAGGAAAATACTAATTTTTACTTCAAATTAAAACCCTGACAAAATTGAATACCTTCAGAACGATCTAATACTTTTTAAAAATAACATTTTACTTATGTCAAATTAACTGTATAAGAATATTTTAATAATGAAAATTATCATACAAGTGTTAACTATTATTTGCATGACATTCCTATAAAAATCTAAACCTTCCCATAATCAAGTTATCATAATCGCGGTTGAAAAATTTATCTCCCCATATAACCATCACCACCAACTCTTCTATTACGCATCCCCCCTGTTATCAAATACACTTGCCACCTCCTCTAAAGAAACGTATCACTTCGAAAAATCCTCAGCCTATATAGGCGCATATATTCACCGCCTCACTTACGTACATATACACACTCACACACCCGCTTACACACATACTACAACAACACCGCAGCTATATTCTACGCATAAGAGAACTGACGACGCGTGCGTCAGGGACTAGCCGTTTGACGCACTCGTCGTCTGCTCTTTTCCGCGAGCGCGCGAGATCTCCAAGAAGAAGAAGGAGTATATTAGCCTTGACTTTTACTCGTTTGCGCTCACTTGTCTTATCGCTGTTTTACGAAACTCGAATAATACATATACATATACATATACGCAGCCGCACAGAGTCGCTTGAAAATTTTGGAATCTACTTGTTATTATACGTACAACAGTGTTTGAACGCGACCAATGCCTGTCGTGCTTTGTCGCGCGCGACGTCGTTTATCGATTCTCCGTATATACACGACGCAGACAGAAAAGCTCATTAAGCGACTTCACCGTCGCTACTACCGCTCGCGTGTATATATGCATATTATACACACTCACGGTTGTGTATCGCTTTCCGACTCTCGCAAGTCTAATGGTTGCTTAATATCTCTTCCTTATTGTTTACACAATAATATATATATATATATATAGGTACCTCGCAGCACACGCGTAAAAAATACGCACTCGAAGAACTTTTGTCGAGCGATTTATATATATACTCAAAATTGTAAACAATTCAACGACAAAACGTTATTACGGAAGACGCGTTATACTAAATTTTGACATTTTTATAAGTAGCAGTGTACATTATAAGCAGGCAAAACTGGTTTGTTCTTTCTTTTTTTTCGGAACGAGACGCCGCGGTTAACCCGGCCGTGTTATCAGCTGTGAACGCTGAGTTTGCGTGTCGAATTGTATGCTATACAACTATATACACACACACATACACGCGCGCGCGTTATATTATATATATAAAGTGCGGGAAGTCCCCCGTGTCGCTATGTATAAGTGGACGCGATAATGGCTCTGTTTGTGAAATTAGCAGACCTTTTTTTTCGTTGACGTTGTATACATACATATACGCTATGAAAATAGTATGTTTTGCAATTAGCGAGGTTCCTAATTTCCACGTTGATTAAGAAAAAGAAAAGGTAAAAATGAAGAAGAAAAAGGTATGAGCGTTAGAAAAAAAAGCGCGTTATATATATACACACTCGAATTCCGAGAGGATGAATTATAATAAACCGTCGAGTCATTGAAAAATTAGTATACGCAAGAAGCTTGCGTTCCTCCTCCATGTGTATATATATATATATATGTATATATACACATTTCAAAACGCTTATCGTCTTCTTCTTCTTCTACCTCGCAATGTCACACACGGCATCAGCCAAACCCCGCCGATTTGTTTTTAAACCATGCGCGCGCGCAAAAAAAACAGAGATAGCCGCGCGCGCGCGCGCGTTCGTATATTATACGACGATTCTATCGCGTGCTTTTTCGTCGTCGGAAACTATATAATAACGCTGACTGTATACATTTTAATGCTATATAAAACATTGCAAGCAAGCAAATGTGTGTGTGTGTGTGTTTGTATCTATATACCTGCGCGGCTTCTCGTGCGTCCTTTCCGACCGACTGAATATTAAAAGGTCGAGGTTTTTTGTATATATACACGTGTATATGTATATAAGTGTGTTTATATAAATGTGTGTATATATATAAACGTCGCGCGGTTGTCGATCGGTTTCTGTGTTTTGGTGCGCGTGTGTGTATGCGGGGAAAGACGAAAGAAACCGCGCGTGGTGTGGTTTTCGAGAATTTATATATAGAATTTTTTTGCGAGTTGACTGGTTTTCGAGTGGTGATTGTTTTCGGTGATGATTAAGATACATATACATCACACGGCGGACTCTACTTTTTTCTATATATATATACACCTAGACCGCCTTCGCCGTTGTGGTTTATTATATGAATTTCGAAAACAACACTCTTACTTATATATAGACACGATATCACTGACGAATCTCGTCGCACTGCTAACCTTATCCCAAACATTATACTAATATCATCCTCTTTCTCATTCACTCGTTCATTAGAGAAACCTGAGTATCATATATATATGCATTCACTATATATGTTGCAACCATATACGACCGGGGAAATATTTTCGTCGCGCAGCGCGTTGGTTGTTGCCCAACCGCGCGCATTGTTCAAAATTTTCGAGCGTAAAGAAAGAAAAAGAGCAGAAGAAGAAGGGGGAGAGTGCGAGGCAAGAGGATCGAATTGTCATCGCACGCGAAGCTAAAAATAAGACGCCTTATCTGTGCGCTCGCGCGCTTATAGTCTATAAATACGTGAGCACGAGGGAGAGAGAGAGAGAGAGTTTATCAGTGCATCGAACTACGTTATATATACTGGTCTACGTGAATTCACGGCGAATTATTATTGTCGTAGAAGAGAAAGAAGAAGGAAGAAGTTGCTGGGTACTCGGTTTTGTCGAGTCATCGTGTTATATACGAGTTTATAACCTCAAAGTTTCACGGGAGTTATATATTACGTATTGTACTACGATTTCGGAGCAATTAGGTATATCATAATCGGAATATTTTCAACTGTTAACCAATTCGCCGTAATACTATACATAACGTTGAAAAGCAGAGTTAACGTATACAGAAAATATTTTTAATTCAACCGTACAAATTACAAGCTCTACTCTACCATATAGGTATAGGCAAATATCATCCTAAAAAAGAACCACTCTCCGTCTCTCTCTAATACTCTCCCGTCACACGAAATACAAAACCTAGCATCAACCTTCCTACTACTACTATACTACTACTACTACTACTACTGCAGTAGCAGCAGCAGCAACAACAACACAAAGCCTCGCACGCGCGTGTTCCGGCTTCGCCTTCGTCGCGTTAGCGCTCCGCTTGCGCGCGCTCGGAGCGTTATATAGCATTGAAAACGTGCGCTAGCGCCGCGCGGCGTGGCCTTGGCTCTATCAAGCTCTCTCAGCGCGCGCAATATACAATAGAATACACGTGCGGCGAGAAGCGGTTTTCTCTCTCTCTGTCGAGTGTTCGTTTTGTATATATGTAGAATATACCCGCGTGTATATATTTGACGGTTGGGGAATGATTTTGTTGTTGTTGTTGTTTTTTTGTTGATAAATGGTTTGTGTAATATGGTTATTGGTGTGGTTGTTAATATAAGTTAAAAGAATTAAAGTGATATGTATATGTAGTTGTACTATTGTACATGCCAGTCGACATGCAAGTATATATGTATAAGAATTTGTAAAGCGATCTGAAATGTGTATATGAGAAAAAAAGTGTACATGTATTTGTATATTATTATTAGTATATAATAGTATAAGGGTAAGTGGGGTGTATGTTAAATGTTGTAATTGTAAATGAAAACATGATGTGTTTTGTGTGTGAGTGTGTGATTTTTATTAAAAAATGTAAAAAGACTATTGTGTTGTATTGGAACATGGAATATATCTTAATTAACTATGGAGGCGCTCGTTACAAAAGTGTTGAATTTTTTTTCTTTAGCTATTTGTAATACACATTTTTTCAAACTTTCCTGATTATGGTAATCGCGATCAATTATATGTATATGGGTAACTTCCTCTCGATACTGATTATTAACGGAGATTTTAACATTATACTTTTACTTTACTCTTGAATTTAACAAAGAACATGGTTATACGCTGATATCTGAATTGTAATAAAAATTGATACTTTGAGATCTAAATTGTAAAAATAAAGAGTAAAAATTGATATTTTTATGTAATGTGTGCACCCTATTTGATGAAACAAATTTCTCTCGAACGGAACAATATTGATGAATCGTGACGGAAAAGTTCGCAGTTGATACAGTTTTTTTTTGTTTTTTTGTTTTTGCTCAAACTTATATCTAATTTACTTAATTTACTAAAAAAAATCTAATTTACTAAAAGAAATCAAATGTATCTAACCCTTACATTCTTATATCTAGTTTATTCTAATACGTTTATTATAAATTTTGTTTTTTTTTGTTTTTTTTTTGTTTTTGCTCAAACTTATATCTAATTTACTTAATTTACTAAAAAAATCAAATGTATCTACGCTTACATTCTTATATCTAGTTTATTCTAATACGTTTATTATAAATTTTGTTTTTTTTTTGTTTTTTTTTTTGTTTTTGCTCAAACTTATATCTAATTTTAAATGAATTAAACCTTCACCAATTTTTCCCCACTATTTTATCTAATTTTTAATGAATTATACCTTCACCAATTTTTTTCCCCACTATTTTATCTAATTTTTCTGGATTATTCATTGTTTAAGTATGCTTACATTCTTATATCTAGTTTGTATATTATTTATATCTTTTGCAGCTTCAAGTGAACAAAAATGGAAAATGTACGAATGCTTGACATTTTCCGAGCATCGGAATATATCTTGACGACGAGAAACTATGAATAATTCATGCTGCTTGTGAGCGCTGTTAAAAATTATACAATGGCTTGTTGAATGACTGTATATGATTGCCCATGAAGTGTACATACACACGTACATGTGCGCACATATACATGTAATTTTGAACTTGAGTTTACAATATCAGTCTTCATCTTTTCTTTTTTCTTCACAAGCCATTTTTTTTCCTTCTTTATCTTTATATTTTGTTGAATCCTCGTATTTCTTCTCTTTTTTTTCATCATAGTTTCTTTTCACCTTTATTCATCAGCTCCTTTACTTCTTTATTCATCCTAGTTCCTTATATTTAATAGCACACATATATATAGATTAGCAAATAGACAACCAAAATCCAACTAACAACAATCGCATCTGTTGAAATGAAAAATCAAGTGTACACTGTCTTCTATTCGGCAGAAAAAAATCCCCGGTGCGACCTCGTAAGCACTGCGCGAGAGAGAGAGAGAGAACGGTAACCTTCTCGCTCACGCGCAATGTTTTCCTTTTATATGTATTTTTTTTTTCTTGTGACAAGTCTGATGATTATACATTTTTCGAGGCTTTCTTTGTATCGCCTCGATGGAAAAGCCGCGGGGAACTGCGCGGTGATAGAAAGTGAAGGTGTACACTTGCGCTCAGCTTTCACTGCGAGCAAATACTTGAATTTATATACGCGTGTGTGTGTCCGCAAGTGTCTGTACGTCTGTGTCTGTGCGTGTGTGTATGTGCGTGTTTGTTTGTATGTTGGTGTGAGTATGCATGTATGTCAGTGTATATATGTTTGTGCATTTGAATTTCTATGATGTGTATTTGTGCGTGCATCTGTGTGCGTCTGTCTGTGTGAGTGTGTTTACATCGGTACGTTTGTATGTGTCTGTAAGTATGTGCGTTTGAATTTTTATGTGTAATTGGTATGTATGTGTATCTGGGTGTACGTCTGACTGTGTCAGTGCGTTCGTATTTGTGGGTTTGTATATTCGTATGTATATATTTGTATGTATGTATGTATTGTGTAGGGGGTCTGAGTGCTTTCACATGTGATATATATATCTAAACGAAATAAGTAAATTAAAATCGCGCGCGAGAATTTGAAAATATAGCTTTGATAGCTTGTATAAGAAGTCAATTCAATATACGATTGGTTAATTGGATTTTGTTTATTTAACATTATTAGGCGCAGTTCTACTTTTTCTTTCTTCTCCGTCATTTTCTTTTCGTACGAGTCTACGGTTACGTGCAAGCGGGTTATGTACAAATTGTTAGTGATTTTAGCACGGAAAAACAATGTGAGTTATGTGTAAGATGAAATAAATGTTGTTGTGTATACATGACAAAACGGGTACGTTATATACGTACAATAGTTTGTGTGCGATTTGATTCGAGTGTACAAAATAAAAGTTGCTTGACCTTATCGACAATAATGATAATAACGATATCTGTTTATGATTTGGCAGCGCCCCCCTCCTCCCTTAGCCACAATCGGGTGCGATGAACCTTATAAACCGCTTGCGCGCGCTCCGTCTTGTTACCCGTACCATGTTTATACCGTTTTTCTAGCTTTTATTACTACAATTTGATTCCTTATCAATGATAATTAAAGGACGCCTGAAGAATTTCGCGATCATTAACCTCTCCTTCCCCCCCTCCCCTCTCTCTCTTTTTCTTTCTATAATCTTTATTTAGATTTCAATCGTTATCGTGAATGTATTAAACTTTTTTTTAAATAAGTTAACCCTAATTTGGCTATATTTTACGTCTCGGGCACGTTTTTCCGCATGGCTCAATACCTCACCCACCTCTCTCTTTATTTTACGAAGTTGAGGTACGATAGTACGCGTCAAATGAGCTTTTTTCGGCCCACATTTCCTTATTATTGGCAAATCTCCGCACTCCTGACACTTACCCTTTGTCGTTCTGCTGCACGAACGCGGCGTTGTAACTCCATTCTTTATTTTCGGCTCCGAACCGTCATCTTCCTTCCTCAAGAATTCTTCATTATTAACGTCCTCGGGATCTGGCGACGCAGGCGATTGTCTCTCAAATTCCGCCAAATCTTTATCATGGTACCCTTCGGTCAGATAAGTTAAAAAACCCATTCCAGTATCTGATCTAAATCTTAATTTCTCGTCGAGATCACTTAGTTCCTCGATAACACTGAAATATCCACTTTCATTATTACTCGTCTTCTGTGACAATCGACGTGATTTCCTCAACGATTTGTTACTGGTTGAACCAACCGACGACGAACCGGAAGTATAGGATCCAAATGATGGCCGTGACGGCGAATCTAGATTGAGAAAGTGCCGCACACTCGCGCTTATACTTTTGGTACGTTGTGCAAGCGTCTTAGGAGGTTTAGGTGAAAACCTTAGCGGAAAGTAATGGTTAATATCTAATTTATCTAATTCCTCTTGTTCAAGTTCTTTCTGTTGGGATTTCTTGCTCGTTTCCATCACATTAGTATTCGCCATGTATATATAAATATATCAATCAATCGTTGAACGATAGAACGGGAGAGAGCGAGCTCACACTTGACTATGACGCGGCTCACTCACACTGTCTCGTTTTCTCTACTGACTGGACTTGATCGTCTTGGTGAATTTGACGTCAAGCTTGGACAACGTAACAACAACTCATCGTCCTTCTTCTTCTTCTATCTCTTTCCTTCTCTATAGTAACTGTAACGTACACTGTGTGTGTGTATATACACATGTGTACTCTTGTTCTATGTGTATATGTCTACGTATAGATATATTTATATACACAAACCGAGAAACCCTCTCACTGTAGGCTTCTTAAACTTAGCGCCAAGAGATGTTCGCTCTATAACCACTGAGCACACAAAACTAAAATTTTTTTCACTTCTACCCCACTAGATATACACCGGTGTATACGCACCACACCGACGGGGTTGGGACAAAAGTTTATGCAATTCGTGGGCGTGCACGAATATACGAGTAGTAGTAGTAGTACGAAAACTACTACCCGCTACTACTGTACACTTTCTCTCTTTCTCTTACACGCCCTCGCATCCACACGCACACGATGTGCACTCGAACGCTTGCACTATCCTACTGACACATAATACGAGCTCGAAGCAAGTTAAAGTCTATACTGCTACGCGGCGCGCCGCCGCCGCCGCCGCAATATCCCCTCCTCTGCAACGCCAATTGAGCGCCGCTCTCTGATACTACCTAGTGTGGAGGGGAGCACGAAAGAGAGAGAGAGAAGAGAGGGAGGAGAGGGAAGTATTACCCTGTTGCGCGCCACGGCCGACCTTGCGCGTTGACTCGCCTATATATGTATGTATAGGTATATATGTGTAAAGGAAGGAGGAAGGAAGGAAGGAAGAGAGAGAGAGAGGGGGAGGGAGAGTGCATTGAGGGCAGGGCGCATAGAGCGTAGGAGAGATCGGTATTGGTGGAGGATACGAGGGTTTCACGTAAAGGTGGTATAGGGAAGTTTCTCTTTTGGTGGTGCGTGGAAATGGTACAACGTCGTGGTGGAGATGGCGATGGTTGTTTATGGTATATACGGTGATGTACAGTATATTGTTGTTTGTATATTATATAAATATGTATAATATTGGTTAACGATTTTATTACAATCATTTATATACATATTTAAAAATATGAATCACTGTAGCATTGGCCAAACCAATAGATATAATGAAAATCGATAAATAAATCGTGACCACGGCGTTTGAAATTTAAGAGCGCGTCGCTTGTATATGATCATCAGCTGTTGTGTAATATCAATTATACTTTAATAATATAAACGTATATATATATAGCTAACGAAAAGATGTATAGCGAAATCACGGAGGGGAAAAGAAGTATAAGAAGTGTCCCTCCCCAGCGTTGAGTATTTTTTATATATCCATGTCGTAACCATTCGCAACTGCGGGGAATCCCGTGACCCCTTTCTCTCTTTCCCTTCCTCCCGCGCGTACTCGTTCTTTATCATCGTCGCGTATATCTATATACCCAAACACACACACACACACACAATCGCGCGCGCGTATGTTTACCTCGGCACACGTCGCTCGCTCCTCTTTTTCCGGATTAGAACGCCGCGCGCGCGACTTTTGTCCCGTGAAATGCTACACGCATATATGTGCGAGGCTCGCAACGTTGACAGTACGCGCGCGCGGTGTTCGCGCTCGAGCGCATCTGCGGATTACGTAAGCCAATGAAGAGAGCACGCGAACGCCAGAGCGAGTTGACGGCGGGCTCCGGAATGCATTTTGGAGCGCGAACGCGTATACTTATGCGTGAATGTTTTTACGGTGCGTGTTGGAATTCTTTTTGGTGTATGTATGGGTGATGTATAGTATACGGCGTTTATAAGAATTTTTAGGTGTACGGTGTGTGCGTGTGTGAGTGTAATCGTGGCGATCGTGCGGTTGTTTGATAATTAAAACTATTTTTGGACGTGTTTGAAGTTAATATTGCGAAAAGTGGATAGGGTTATCATGCGTAAAATTATATTGTAGAAGGCTTTTAAACGAAAGTTTTTATTTTCTTATTTTTGATGCGCTTGGAGTCTTCTAGAGGTTAAAAATGTGGAGAAAAAGGGTTGGAGTTGAAATTATTGTATAAACTGAAGTAAAGGTTAAACTGAATAATATTCTAATGAAAATTACTACGATTTATAATAAAAAAAAGTCCGATTGTTAGCAGCAATTTTTACTATTGACCACTCGAAAAGTCAAAACAACACTTTAAATGAGAATATTACACTGAGTTAGAGTAAAAATATCACGCGGGAAGAGTCCTTTGCGACTCGCTTTGAAAGAATAAAAAAATGCTCTTTTATAGAAAGCGCTGAATCACAGCAAGCCTGCCAGCTGAACTTTCTTTAGTGGTTAAAAGTGATTTTTACTCAATTGTAATAAAAGATTACTTCAAGTAATTTATATAAAAGAGTGTATTTCAGAATATAGACACGTTGACTTTTGTATATAAGTAATAAGTAAAAAGTTTTTTGCTCCACATACGCAATGTAATTATTGTTAATTTATTTATTACTTGCGCCAAGTATGTACCCCATTACCGTAACCATAAACCATCAATTTCATCTCAATAAAAACAAACCATCCTACCAACGGTTTTCCCAAACTTCGCAAAATTATACTATACATTCTCTCCGTTTCCTACATACCAATACACTTTTCCAATCAATCCACGCACCCCATACCAAATCTTTCATCCCTTGCGTAATGTTACGCACGCACATCGAGCAATCGTGTATATATCTCGCTCTCTTATAACAATCCCGTTCCACGAATTGATGTGTGACCCTGTCAACCATCCGCGCAACCTCGTGCAACGTGCTCGTGCTCACACGCGCGATTCTCTCTCTTTTTCAACGGTACATCGCGTTTCACTTTCTCTCTCTCTCTCTCTTCTCCGCGCCTGCGCGCGAGTAAGCGCACGTGCGCGATTAAAAGGACTATATACGCGAACCGCAGACAGAGAGAGAGAGAGAGAGACTTGTTGCCGCGTGGTGCGTACGTGCGTAGTATACCGTACAGGATATGTACGTATAATACATTACTATATACACCGTGGCGAATATTTCGAGGTCAGAAACGAAGAACGCGTCGCGTGTAATTAGCCATTTTTGGGGGGGGGATTCGTCGCAGTTTGTACGTGAAGTTTCTTTTTTTCTTCTTTTATTCTTTTTTAAAGAGAGTTGCTGGAACGAAATATGGGATATTCGCACATATATTTGCATGTACGCCAAGGGGATTGTGCGCGTCGGTCTTGCGTATATGTGTATATGTATATATATAAGAATGCGGCGATGTACCGTTATTGGGTATTATTTTTTTACTGTTACGCAAGGAGGAGGGATAAAGAGAATTTCATTTGCTATGATTGTCTCTATAGAGCGTGTATATATATAGGCTAATAATGATTGAGTGTACGAAAGTTGCCCGCTATAATTGTTAATTAACTACGATTTATATGTTAATAAATAATCAACGAGTGAATTGTTACTGCTGCTGCTGTTGCTGCAGTGCTTTGTTGCTCGACGATTCATCACTTATTAATAAATTTCTTCTTCGAAAGTCCGCAATGCACTCACTCTCGACTCGGTCGTGCTGATTCTCGCGGTTATTAATGTATAACGTTATTTTGAATGTTATAAATTTGGCATGAATTATATACGACATCGTGAATTCGCAAACCGTCTTTATATATATTTATACATGTATTTATTTTCTTTGTTATTTTATAGCCAAGTTATCGCATCGAACATCTTGTCTCGACACATGTGCACATATTATACTCCTTTTTTCCTTTATAATTATTCAGCTTTAACAACAAACTATTATTTATTTTTAGCAACGAATTCTGTGATTATTCCACATTGCAAAAAGGAACGGAATGTCGCACACACTCTATATATATAATATATGAATCACGCCCGGATAACGTCGTTGTTAAATAGACACACATCATCTTTGCATCCGCTATAAATACCCTGAAAAACGATGATATACTCAAACTATAATACACGCGTATATCATAATCATCATCATCGTTATATTACTACACTTACCATTATATTATTACTATACCTAAACATATAACCGTATATATACGAACATATACCCAATCACCACACACTCGCTCTCATATATATACCTTCCGTGTAAAACCTGCGCGAGCGCGACGACGGTCGACGAGGAAAGGATTCTACGAAATTTGAAATTTTCACGCGGCTAACGGTACACTTAGACGTCCGTTTTGTGAAAATAGCTGCGCGCGAGGATAATTAAACGCGCACGCGGCCGTGTTTTACAGTAACAAGGTGGGTTGCATATATATATATAAAGTGGTCATGGTATACGGTTGAACCGAGATTTAATAAATTCAGAACCCCGCAAATGTGTATATAGATATATGGATGTAGTTGCACAACCGATGATCGGTTGTTATATACGTTTCAGCGTAAAATGATATTACACACACGAGGGAACGAGAGAGAAAGAGCGCGTTATACACGGGCTTAAATGGGTAACGGTGAGCCGGACAGACCGGGGAAAAGCAGAGCAAGAGTGTATGTACATGTGTGTGTGTGTGTGTGTGTGTGTGTGTGTGTGTGTTTGCTGAGTCTAGAGAAATATTTTTTCAGCAACGCTGGAGTCGCCAAGTTTTCTAGACTGCGTTGACACTACTTACACGCGTTGGTATTTATAATGTAAAAGAAGAAATAATTGTTTTTCATATATATCTGCATTCTTGAGGTTTACTGTGGGAAGCGGTGAGCTGCTCTTTCTTGAATTTTTTTTCTAAACAATTTGTCGCAGTCGTATAAGAGACGAGGGGAAGGATAAATATTTGTTATATAGAAATACATGCGTATATGGTTAATTGTTTAAAGTTTCCTAGGAGTCTTAAGCTGTAGGAATTAATTTTTTTTCAGATGGTTATTAAGAACGCCGTGTTATAAGAAAAAACAGTGATTTATTATTCTATAATCAACCGATTGGTTAAAAAGCACGGGAAAAAATGCATTGTTTTCGATTAACAAGCGAGTATAATTAGTTCTGTCAACGATGTTTATATATTGTTATAATTATTAACTTTTCTACCGCTATATAAAGCTATACAGCAATGATAATATAGTTTCGATAACCATTTTAGTACAACATTGTTTTCAAATGATATTTTTATATTTACAGACTAACACTTTTCCATCTCCAAAAACAATTATTCTCACCACCCGCATCTCTTATAAAACTTTCGCAATACAATTCTCAATTTAAAGAAACCAAAAGAAACGAAGAACCATCGCATCGCTGGCACACCTCGCCACGCAATTGCACACGAAGCCTTTTGATTTCCCCTCAATCGCTGTTCTCCTACCTCCCCACTATCTGCGCGACTGCTTTGTAACGCGCGTGCGCCGCCCCTCCGCCGGCACCTCGAGTCAGCTGATTTGGAAAACACACGCGGAACCGTGCCTCGTGCGCCGTCTCTCGCGTGTGATATCTATATATGTATGTGTGCGATGTATATAGCGTATACGTATGTATATATGTATATACAGCCTTCGGGAGTGCGCGCGTGCTCTCCGCGAGAGATGATTATTATCTCGAGCCAACGAGTGCGACTTTCTGCTCGCGCGCGCGACGAGAATTGTTGGAGGTCGGACAACACGTGTGTAAGTATATATACGTGGTCGTTGGAGACTGACTTTTTCGGAGGTGGCGATGGATTTTTCATTTTCTTTTGTCGTTTGAAAAACCTTTGAACGATATTGTTTTATTTGTACATGTGATTTTATGATTTTTAATAGCTTTTGTGTATATTGTATTACTGCTTCTACACTGAGAGAAAAATATCTTTATTGTTAACGTGTACACACGATAACATTAAAGTTAGCCAATATCTTAATGAAGATTGTGTAATTTATTTGGGTTAACTATAGCGCAGTCTTTTAAATGCAATGCATATTTTATTTCAAATATTGGATATGTTAATAGTTGAAGTAAAAATGCCTCTCTACACGAAGCGCCGCGTATGTCGAGCCGCGTTCCGGAGACTCATTGTTATTGTATTTATTTGCCCTTTATCCAGCTACAACCTATATTTTTTCTAATAAAGTATAATTTATCTTTCCGTTTAATAATAAGAACAAACCCACTATTAGATTTCAGCTCAATAAAACTGCTTTTTTATTTGTACTTTTTTTAGAATATATTATGGAAAAAATTAAATATGAATAATTTAATTAATTGTAATTACTATTATATATATATATATATTACTCTGGTAAATAAATAAATATTCTGACTGATTGAGAAAACAATATAATTATAGTTAACGTATATTGTAATTGTTAACATAAGTATTTTAACAGTTAACATATATTGTAACTGTTAACAACGTATTTTAACAGTTAATATATATTGTAACTGTTAATAGTTAATATATGAGCTATTTGGCTTAAATACGTCGTAACGATAGCATTTTTGCCTACAGAAGTTGGTATAATTGGCCCGAAATCGAATATATTATGTTAACTGTTAAAATATATGTTAACTATAACAATATTTTTCTCTCAGTGAGCGTTTTAGTGTAAATTTCTGACAAGTATAAATTATTCGAATAGGTATTGGTATTTAATAAGTTTTTTAACAAGAATTTAAATCACTTGTATCCCACGTGATGAAATAAGTTATTGTACTATTTTTAAATATTTACTACCGTTGTAAATAATAAACTGCTAGAAAATAAATTCACTTCGAATGCAATATCTAGTTAAAATACGCTTAAAAACTTTTGTCTTGATCTTTTGACTTAGAAATTACGTTAATATAACGCACGTTTTAAAAATTTTTATTCAACAATTTTAACATTTTCACTAAAAACAAACTAATTTATCTTATCTCCTTCAGATTTTTCTTATTTCAATGTCAAACCCAAACAGCAATTCTCGGATGCGACTAATAGCAAAATTTTCAAATCAGTAGTAAATAACCTGGACCGAAGACCGGAGGGTTTCCTTCGTCACCTGGCCGCCGACCCCCTGCTGCGTAACACTGTAAACTTAATGGCTATCCTAATATACAACTACGGTCCGCTTGTTTGTCTCGGGGAAAAGTCTGTGTCTTCTCGCTTTTGTGCAGTGGTGGCGAGATATTTGTCTGTCAATGAAAAGAGTTAACTATACTTGAGCTTCAGTTAAGGGTTCATACCACTTTATCACTTTCAAAAAATCGATATTTTTGCTTCCTCCTAGAGGAAGCTTGGTGATAGTAAAAAAAGAGTTTGTCAGATAATGTGTTAGGAATGTTGTTTAGAAAATTTGGAATCGAAATACACCATTTTTAGAAAATGTCCGTATGGATGCGTGTGCGTGTGTGTGTATGTCCGTATACGCTGATATCTCAGGATCTACTCAACCGATTGTAACGAGAGAGTGATCATTTTTTCAGATTTTACTACAACAATTGGGGTCAATATTTTATTTTTGTCAAAATCGATTTTTTTGTTTTTTATCACCATTTTTAAATTTTCAAAATTTTTGTTTTCGATTTTTTTAATATTTAGAACAAATATTATTTATATACGATGAATTCTCTGTATGCAGAATCAAATTTTCTACAATTTAAAAAAAAAAGTCGTTAGCTATATTTCGTCATAAGTTATTCATGAAAACGTCATTTTTAGTAAATAGGTTATATTTCGAAATTAAAAAAAGATATTAACATGAATATTTTTTTTGTTATAAAGGATATTGAGTACTATAACTTACTAAATTTTTAGGTTTTTTTATTCATTATTTTTGGATAAAAAAAATAATTTATAAAAAAAGTGATTTTATTTGTTGTTGCATAACTAGAGTAAAATTGGATTACTCACTTTGAAATTCTTTCTAGGAGTAGATTTTGTATACCAATCGGGTGAGTTCTCTGGACAAAAGGATTGATCCATAAATTTCGGAGATGTTGGAGGTTAAAATTTTGTTCACTTTTTTTTAAAAATCGTAATTTATCGAGAACGGCTCTATGTATCTGAATGGGATATATAGCATTCGAAAGAGAATTAAATTACCTACATTTTCTAAAAAAATTAGTTTTATAGCTATCACGGTTCTTTTGTTATTAACAAAAACGTAAAACCTGAAAAATGAAAAATGAATTTTGTACCTTCAACGATTGCGGAAGTGAAATTGTCTTAATCTTGTCGAAAGTTATTGTAGAGGTAGATTTTGGATAGCTCTTGGCCGAGTTCTGTGGACAAAATAGTTGGTCCATAAATTTCAGTGATATTTTTTCATAGAATGCATAGTTTTTGAGAAAAAAAAATTATGAAAGTTGAAAAAAAATGCTTCCAAACGCTCACTTTCTTCAACTTTCCTGATTTTTTTATCAGAAAATATGCATTCTAAGAAAAAAGTTTAAGGATATTTTATTCATATAACGTCATTCTATAACGCGTTTCATTCTATAACGCGCAAACACAAAACTACGCACGCCGATCCGAAAAAAAACTCTAACAGAAGACAACATGCGTGAGTAACTGAAGAAGACGAATATTCAGCAAAGAAAAATTGATCGAATCGTCAAAACATAATTATTAAAAAACGATGATCTTATACGCGATGTCGAATCCTTCTCTGGATATTAAAAGAAAATACTTTTTAGTTTCAAAATAATACGAATTTTTCATATGAAATGTTTTGCAATCAATCTTAAAATGTAATAATAGCAAAATATTAAATAAAATGAATTGTATATAGAACCATTTATATACAAAATCCGAATCAAGAATCTTCTATGGAATAATATATAATTATATTATGAATTTTATAGAAATATAGTAAAAAATAAAATTGCTTTAAATGCGTTATGTCTGCCATACAATAATTTTCCTTGTAAACATAATCAAAGAACCATTTTAAATTATTTTTTTCATTTCGATCCAATGTACCAACGAGATGCTGTTGACAGTGGATTCGAAGAAGAAAATTTGATGAAGAATAGTACTTCATCAGAGTTATTAAAAGGAATCAATAAATTATTTTGAGGAAGCTACGTGCCAATGAATTGGCAGCGGGTTTTTTAAATGAATTTCGAAAGGAAAACATATAAAAAATGCTGTGTAAAAATTTCAAAACGATCTGATCACTGCAAGTGTGTGTTTGGTCGAGTTTAGTTTGGCGCACTCTACGGCGTGCAGGTCGCGGTTTCAAACTTTAAACGCGTTTTTCTCAAAACCACTTTCTTCCGGTTGGCGTGCACGATTTCTCAAAATATATTCAACCGATCATTACCAAATTTTTACCACCTCTTTGTTACATGTATGGCTATCGCCGAAACTAGGATTACGTTAAAATTTCAATTTTAACTATATTTATCAACCGAAAAAAGAAGCAAAAAAACCCGATTTTTCGAAACGATTTTTTTGAACAGCCAGCATTTTGTTATTTTTGCATGAAACTTAATTATCCTAGTTCCGGCAATAGCCACAATCCTACTGAATCTAAATTTTTTGAATTTTGTATTTCCGATGATTTCTCGCTTCAAAATCATGCACGCCATCAACATCCGTTTTTTAGAGACGCTCAACGATTGTTACAATTGTACATAAATAAACAATGTAAAATTTAAAAAAAAATTGTTTCCTATACCTTAAGGGTACCTCTATTAAACCCAAAAAGATTCATACCGATATCTGTAAAATTCATAATTATAGCTTAAATTTTAAGCTTGTAAAGTTGTGGTATGAACCTTTAAGTATAGTTAGAAATAAAATTAAATACGAGCTTATTTGTCAATTAATTTTTCTTTTATAATTTATATAAACGTTAAAGTGTTTTATTTACATATTGATGAATCGAATTTGATGAAAAGCGAATATTTGAGCATAAATCAAAAAAACATTTCGATCTAGGCCAAATAGTTCGGCGTAAATTGAATAGTCCGATTTGATTCGAACAGTTTGATGCAAATCGAGTAGTTCGATCAAGGTCAATAGTAGTTTTATATAGTTCGAATAGTTCGTTATCGCACACCCCTATTTTAAAGCAAGTATATACCGCACATCTTCCTCAGTGACCCCTGCAGGTATGCGGTAAAACCGATGAGCCTACGTAATAGCATTAAAGCGATATTCGGGCCCCCTTAACCACGATATCTACTAGTCTACAAGTAGACTACATTGTCACGAAGATATAAACAATTCTATCGTAGATTTTTCGATTTTTACTACTGAATTTTCAGTTTTTAAGAGATTGCCAAAAAATATAATAACTCTAACTCACCTGCGATCAGATTTCAACGTTCTATGGTATAAACCCCTCCCCCCAATTTAGGAAAGACACTTAAATTTTATGTATACCCTCCCATAATACATTAGTCTAGCAGTCGCACATCTGCCGAAATTGCCAGGGAAATACGGCGCAAGTCTCTCCCCAATTTTTCTCAAGTATACGTGTGTATTGTATACAAGACATGCAAACCTCTCTAATACGGTCGTAAATATACTTAAGCTAATCCTAACTGTGGAGTTGCTAGGTAGTAAATAGAACCATCGCTTCACTTTAGCGAACACCACCTTCAGGTGAAACTTTTTCATTATGGCTTTAATGCGATGGGTCATGCGACAAAAGAAACTTTGACCTATACTTACCGCCACCATTTAAGAAATCTTTTTTTTTCTCATGCAGTATATATACGACTGGGGTACGCATTCAACGCAAAGAAACCAACACTCGTAATGTTTTAAAAATCCCTGTAATCTTGATGGTAGTACGGTGGTACATAAACCCTCTTATATAAATGCGTGATTCTGCTACACTCCTTATATACCTAAATTATATTGGCCTACGGCTATAGTTTTTGAGGCCTAAACCTTTTATAACTTTGATCCCCCTGCAATAATTCATCCGTAGATAATTTTAAGCCGGGAACGTGTTTCAAAGCCACGTACTGCATAGTGTCTATATTGTTTATATCATTAGTTTTTAGGTTGTCGCTTCAAGATTTGGTAATGATCTGAAGGTTAAACGCATAGGTGTCTATCATTCACTTAAGAGTAACTGTAAAAAAAAACAATAAAGAAAAGATCTTTCCACAGAAAGCTATGTTAACCCATCATTCGTTCTTTTTTCACTCTAAAAATCTGCGCCGCGTTAAAAATCTAAATCACTATATATACTTTGCCCTAAACCGGTTCCAAAAACGACCAAAATTAAATTTGGAGGCACACTTCTGAAGTAATTTTTTTTCTTGGTCTGTGGCTCATAGAAGAGTTGATCAGAACTTATTGTTAGAACCAAAGTAGTCATCAATCATCAACCAATATTAACATTCCAAATATGTCAACGAATTTGTACATTTTACTAGTTAAAGGATAGAGCTTTCATTTAAGCTAAAGATGGTTAAAATAGGACAATTCAGTGCGAAGTTATATGCATTTGAAAATCGTCAAAAATGACGAAAATGAGCGTTTTTTTCTGAATTCATGAAATTTTGAAGATTTTCATTGATTTTCGTCATTTTTGACGATTTTCAAATGCATATAACTTTACACTGAATTGTCCGATTTTAACCATCTTTAGCTTAAATGAGAGCTCTATCCTTGTACGTTAACTAGTAAAATGTACAAATTCGTTGACATATTTGGAATATTAATATTGGTTGATGATTGATGACTACTTTTCGTCAATTTTTCCCATGTTAAATTCCCATAAGAAAAATTTATTTAACGATAACAGGGTGTCACAAGGCCGTTTTCTTTGGCACCAAGTTCTTATCGTTTCTTCTATGACCCATAGAACAAGAAAAATTTTGGTCGTTTTAGTAACCAGTTTAGGGCAAAATTTTCGAAGAATTCCACATATATCGTACACGTATACTCTGGTGGAAATCGAAACCATTTTATAGCTAATAAATGATCATTTTTACTAGTACTGTCTATAAAATGGGAACTTCTCTTGTCCAGTTTTTAATGGGTTTGAAGTTTGCATCGTTGGAGTGCAACGAAACTTTAGAAAATTTTTTTTATTTTTAGTTTTATATGTTATATTTTGAATTTTCTCATATGTTTAGCGTTTTATAGCAAAACCCAACATCAAAATAAAGATTTCACTGTATTGTGCAAATTTTTAGCTGTTTTATTTATTCGTGAGAAATTATTTTGTTGCGTCCCAACGTTGCACACTTCAGGCCCATAGTTTTTAGCTCCCGATGAAACGTTTTTTTTCCACTATTTGTCCATTTAATGAATTGAAAAATAGGCCGAGTTTTTCGAAGACAAGCACACGCTTGTTTTTGAGTATTTCAAATGTATTAACACTGATCAGTTTAATATAATATTAATTCTTTAGTATTAAAATGGCTAGCAGAAGGCTTGCTATTATGACAAGGAGTAAGAGAGACAGAATTAGATGGAGAAATAAAAATTTGGCTGAATTATTCATAGAATGAGTACAGCAAATGATTTATTAGTTAATGTTATTTATTTATATTTTGGTAAGCCATCCAATGACCTTTGATGCTATTTCACCAAAAATAAAATTAGTAAGAACTCAAATACGAATATTTTGTTATTACGTCAATCTAAGAAATAGGCATATAATAGAGAAAAATTGTTTCATCCAAGCGATTAATTAGCCAGTTTTACTAGCCATTTACTAACTTTTTGGCCATTTTCTATAGATGAATTACTACCAGGGTAGCTATTCCACTATTTATTTCTCTTTTACGTTGACGAAAAAATAAATAGTAGAATAGCTCATATGTATCGTCGATCAAATAAGAAAACATCTCGATGATCTACGCACAATCATGCCCTCTACCACTTGACCACAAACAAAACGCAAAATCAGATCAATCTCGAAACACACCACCGAGACGATCCTCATATACACACACACATACACAGACGCACGCAATCTCGCACACATACACTACTCGCGTATACTAAACACTCGTGCGTAAGAGTTTATAGGTCTCAATTGTGAAACGTCACGTCGATTTCCACACGCGTATAAGGCGGCGGCGGCGGTTCTTGAAGAAGAGAGGAAAAAAAAGACCCCCAGCATAGTATATATAGCGTTATCGCAATGCTTCGGTGGGTGTGACCCCGGTGCTCGTGGCCGTGCAGCGTAGTTATACGTACATATATACCCATATACATAGAAAAACAGTAGAGTTGATTCTCTATACGTCGCGGGGTATCCGAATTGTCGGCTCTCGGTGTATAGTGTATAAGTATAGCAACGTGAGTAATGAATGAATGTTTTTCGAATGGTTCTATACGTTGTTGTGGTCGTATAGTACAGCTATATAAGCGATTGGTTACTATAAAAGCTTGATTACATTGTTTTGAGGAAAACGTGTGTAAATCCGCTGTTGCACGATGTAAGGAAATCACTTGAAAAATTTGCAAATACTTTACGCATGTTGGATGGACGTAAACATAATGTTCTTTTCTTTTCTTTCTGCTTTTTCTCTCGTGTGTGATGTGAAAATAATCGTTAAAATTACGTATATCGTACGTATAAATATTAATAAATGCGGTAAACATATATTCGTGATAAAGTATAGCCATCGGAGTATGCATCCTTAATATATGTTTAAATAAAATATGATAAAAACATTCTAGATTCTTATGGACGCTGTAACGAATGAATCTGTGATCGACGACGCCACTCTTGCCGGACAGATAAAACTGTAGAATATATAATTTCGCATGAGAAATATGAAAATACTGATAGCTATAATATGAAGTTGCCGAAAATAATTTTGACAGAATGGGTGAAACCTATATAAGAGAGTTAAAATTGCTGAAAATCGTATACTTTTGATATTTTGGTTATTGCGTATATGCGTCTGCCGATGAGTGTATTTACGGTATACTTATCTCTATGGTTTTTTAGCTTACGGCAAAAATATTTTCGACAAATCTATCTCCCCCCCCCCCAATCTGTGATTCACTAAATAGTCGTGAAAGGGGGGAGGAGGGAAAAACAGAATTCGCCAAGTCGATTGTCACGGACAGAGAGAAAGTGAGAGAGAAGGAACAAATAAAAGTGGCTCTAACGTATTGTACGTACATCAGATATAGGTCGAAAAGACAATCCACTTATCTCTAAAGTGTGAGTCGTGCGCGTCTATATACGGCACGCATTTGACTGCGCGCTATATAGTAAGCAATGAATCGAGGTACATTGACTTCTGCGGATATATACAATATTGCGTCGTATTTGGGTTTTGATGAAGACGAAATTATTTCCATCGAATGTCTGTATAACGCGGAAAAAGATTCACGTGATATAATGCTAAACAAAAATACGTTGTTTTCATTTTCGCTCGGAGCTTTTATCGGTATTTTTCAAAACTTTTTCCTTCTCGTAATTGCGATACATTGCTTCAGTCTTAATTAGTGATTTATAATGTTTACGCCCGCGCGGTTATACTGGTTAAATTCGCTTTTTACACATTAAGGATAAGTAATTTTAATAAATGATTTTTGGAAAGAACAACGATATCACGCTAATATTAATTTTAAGTGTTCGGAGAATGGTATTGTTTTGTAATTATGATGCATATTGCGACTTTTGTACATATTTTTGATAAACAGTTGCTAAATCATGGATTTCCTTATGATTATCTTGAGAGCGAGATATATTGTAATGGCCGTTAATGTAATTTCTAATAAAACACTCAACACCGAAGATAACAGTGTCGCTTATGTAGGTTACGATAGAATTTTCTTCTTTACTTTACTTCACTTAACTTCTTTACTTGACTTAATAAAAATATTTAACCAAATACATATATATATATATATTATATATATATATATAAAGCAGATGATCTGTTTCTACATATATCTAGACAATTTTTTTGGCACTAATTCACGATTGACATTATAGTAAACGAAAGACAGATTTAATTTCTCACGAACATAATTACAATGTTGTTAAAACCATAATATCAGCTATATACACAAGTTTTTTTTTAACCTATAGATAAAAATTTGATCAATCAACGCAACAACATAATTCCACACCACTAAACTATATATATACAACCACTCGAATAATCTCACTTTCGCAACGAAACAACAATCGCTATAGTTCGCTCTCTCTCTCTCTTTCTTTCTCCCATGCTCGTCACATCAACTATATAGCCAAGCGCCGTCGTATACATAGTCAAAAACACCGAGCGTTGCGTTCAATTACCCTCGTTACAATAGTTAAACCCCCCCTCTCTCTCTCTTTATATACCGCTACAACATCAGTTCCACCGCGTTCCAGAACCTACCACCGCACCGCGCGCGTCGCGCCAAAGTCAATTACCGAACTCTCTTGCGATCTGAGAAAAAAACCTCAACGTACATATATACATACGCGCGTTATTCG
Source organism: Torymus tubicola (assembly GCA_035583055.1). Lineage (NCBI taxonomy): Eukaryota > Metazoa > Arthropoda > Insecta > Hymenoptera > Torymidae > Torymus > Torymus tubicola. Next base: position 42,968 of record JAWWEQ010005891.1, read on the forward strand.
CTTGCTCGTACACGTTATTAACTCCGATTGACGTCATTATATATATATTCTTTACGTCCCATGTGCGCGCGCGCTTATATATGTGTGCATTTACTATATATGCGCCGATTGTTGTCAGCGAACGGACGCGCGCGCGAGTTTGTCTATTTTCGAGAGGATCGGAATAGCTCTTGATTCTTTTAGATATATATCTATACACACGTCGCGCCCGTCGTCGACGTCGTCCCGGGTATCTCTGCGACTGATTCTCTGGATTATTTTTATATACGTAAAGTCGGAGTAAAAGAGGAGAGAAGAGGTGGTGTGTTGAGAATGGTCAGGATTGATTTATATATATATATATAGTGGGTTGAGCTTTCATAAGGAAAATATACGTTAATTTTATATACACAGAGGGTTAAACTATAACTCGAAGTACGTTGAAACCACATTTTATTTGTTTAATTCGTATATATATATATATATATATATATATATATATATATAACAAGCGACAACCGTTTTACACTCGATCTTTGGATTTCACATGGCGTATAAATTATAATACACACTCATACACACACACACACACGTGCAACGACGTTTTCGAGAGCTTCCTGAATTGGAAATTCATATATACGCTTACAGGAGCGAATTGAAGTGGCAGCGAAGATACGACTTTCCTGTAAATGCGCATTATTATACGTGCGAGCATTGTGTATATACATAATATACGTCACCTTGCGCACTATCTGTATACGTGCTATAATATATACTTAGATCGTTAGATGATTCGTATCGTATATATAATATTGACTCGCGGAAGCCAGAGATTTGTCAATGTATACATCTTATATCTTTTTGCCAGTATAAAAAAGGATATCACTCGGTGACGTGTCTGTATAAATAAAAAGAAAGACGGTAACAACCGCATATCATGTATAATACACGCATATATATACACACACACGCTTTAGCATCATCGCGCAGTATATAGCAGCGCAGCTAACCGAACTGTAACATATTAAACTCTAACTACGTATAGGTACATCCTTTCGTATACAGCATATGCCTGCGCCTTTATTCCTTCCTTCCGCGCGATGGAATCGTTCAGTTATACTCTCATTATACGCGTAAGAAGCAGAGAGAGAGAACGAGATCCGCGTGAGAGTCACGGTATAATGATGACGAGACGACGAGACTTGCGCCGCGGTCGCATTGCGGCGGCAAGTAACGCCGCAGCGACTAAATAATTGAAATCGCTCGTTCTCTCGCTGATGTGGTATATGAAAGTGAGAGTAACCTAAATTTATATATATAAAAGGGGTTTGAGTACCGCGTTTGTTTTTTCGTACCGATTTATATATAGAACGATTGGTGTATATTTGGGAGAGATTGAAAGAAATGACTGATAGTTGCGTAAGAAACGCGGGCATTTCGATTATAATAGCTGATGTATGTTGGAATATATATATTCCAACATCCGCATACCTACGAATTTCTATACTTTCTAAATCGAGTAATCGACCGAACGCACGTAGCAGACTGATATTCCTCATCTCGCAACTGTATTCAGCATGAGTTTATTAAAAGGCACAAGCCTCGTATAACAAAATCGGACATTTACGGTTAGAAAAAAAAGAAAGGGAAAATTCACAATCTTTTAACGTTTTTGTATAGGAAAAAATGTCTCTTACAGTATTTTAAATAATACATTTAAAAGACCGTACACGTATACGTTTTCTTTTTTTTTTCGCTTTCGGGTTCCCCTTGCGGTCGATTCGATAGCCGATTTCGGAAGAAGCGCGTGTATATATATATATATACAATGAAATTAAGGAGGTCGCTTCTTTCTCTCACTCACTCTCTCACTCTTGCTCGTTCGCCTCGTCCCGCTAAATCAATTTCAAAAACGAAGCCAAGGTCGTTCTCGAAGCTCGAGCGCGCGCACGCGGGGGAAAAAGGAGAGATTGTGTGTGTGGATTTTTTGAGAGTATATATATACGAGGTATATACACGGGAAACGTGCAACGTGTGGAATATATGGAAGCGTGAAAGTTGAGAGAGAATTATATAGAAGAGGAAGAGAGATCTATTTTTACGTGAGATTTTTAGTGGATGTAATATGCGCTGAGTGGATTTTGTCGTAGATTTTTCTTTTTCAAGAGAGAGAGAGAAAAGTGAGGCGAAAGATGGAAAGAAAATAGATGTTATATGTTTATAGATGTTTATGGAGAGTTCTGTATTAATTGTTCATATAAGGTTTTCTTATAAGTACATATATCTGGTTTATCGTATACTCCTCGATTCTATAATATACGCTTATTGTAGGTAGCATGATAACGCCCGCGTCTCTATTCTTATCGGAATTGTGCAATATTCGATGTTAAACGCGTGAAAAATATAGAAACACTTTTCGTCGAGATAAGAACGACGAGTACACACCGGAGCAAAGCTCCGGTTAACCGGACGCTTTTTCAAATTATTCGTGCGACGTATTCCAACCTTCATTCCTATATATAAGTATAATATAAAATTCAAATAAACTTCATCTTCATTCTGTTTTTACTTCGCGAGTATATACACACAAACACACACACACACACACACACACACACACAATACTACACGTGCTCGAATTTTTATATCCACGATCACATACAATATGTATGGGTCTATACTTCACGTAAGTTGTATAGATCGAAATTTTAAAATTGCTCAAAATTTTTTCATCCAAAATCAACACTAAAATACAAATAAGATTAAGTTTTAGAGAACAAAATGTGCAGTTGCTTTTTTTTTTATATAAATTCTCAATTTTCATGATTTTTTTGACGAAAAAACCTTTTTGTACAATATACTAAATGGGAAAATGTTTGCAAAAATTTTAAGTAAAGATCTAGATCGATGCCAATAATTTTGCTGATTTATACGTTACAAAACATCATTAAAAATACATAGCTAGCAAAATTATTAGCATCGATGTGGAGCGAAAATTCTGAGCAATTTCAAAATTTCAAGCCGCATGTTACCCATATATACATTTATATACGCCTTATGCGAATATGTTTATTCTTAGCGCCATTGACCTTTCCTTCTCTGTACATCTTCAACGACGTCAATAACACAACAAACATCTGAGAGTATAGCACGACGTACATTAAAAGAAAAATTCTCCAATCCATTCTTATAATCACACGCACATCTACTACACCAATTTCACTTCCTATACTCCTACCGCGCTATATAACACAGCTCTCCTGACACCTGTCGCAGCTGCTGCTGTAACTCTCCCCTCTCTTTACAACACGCGAGCGAATCATGCAAATTCCGCGTAGTAATCGTTTCGCACGTGCGCGCTGTCGCGTACAGAACATACATACGTATATATATATATATATCGTACGGATACATACTTTTCCATACGTCTATTTTCGGTGAGTTCCGAGAGAGGCGATCGTAGCGCACGAAGCGGGCAGCCGAGGTAACCGCTTGGTGCGGCGACTCGATGGTCAATGAGCTGTGACGGTAATGTTGCTTGACAAAGTGAGATTTCGATTGCGATACTGTTTTTTTCTTTCTGTGTGGGTCTTTGATAAATTAACTTTTCTATACTTTGTGAGGTGGATTGTTAATTTACGAAAATTTTTATACGAATGATTTTGGTTGAGGAGATTGTGGCGGTTGTGTTATATTGAGGTGGAAAGTTAAAAGGACGCGATGTATCTTGAGTTATATAGTTATGGTAATCGTATAGAGCTTTACATAGTTTTAAGTATTTACTGACTTTTCATTTTTTTAACTTTCGATGGGCCTTGAATAATATAATTTGGTATGGAAACAACATTTTTTTAAATTTCATTAATCTTATAGAATACTCAGTACTTTATTATAAAAATATCTATATTATCTTTCAAGAGTATTTTAACAAATATACACTCCGATTCGTTTCCCGAACGCTTCGGAAATCTTACTTTCCAACCGATGTATTTTATATATTTCTGAATCATTATAATGTAATAGTTTATTGAGAAACACATTGGGAAACGATTTAACGTGGCACTATCTCATTATTTTTTTACAACGTTAAGTAAATAATTACCCGAACTACGTACAAATACACGTAAAACGTATATTTAAATGTTATTTTGTAAATTGGCTAAAAATAAATTGAACCAAAAATACACTGATGTGTCGACCTGCTAATGATAAATCTGTTAACCTTCGTTTACTTCATTCCCAAGCCAATCATCAATTTTTTTTAATTTTTTTAATTTTTCTTTTTTAAAAGCTATACACCTTACGGTCAGGCTAATTACAGTATGTATACACTGTGGTTTTTCAAAGTCGACGGAGAGAGAAAAAAAAAACAACATGGGACGCTGCGTATTTAATTTATCGATTTTGCAAAAGTTACGAGGTTTTTTTAACGCGCCTCCTTGAAAATACACGCGTAGCTTTTGAATTACGAGCGGTTGGCGATTCTTTGTTTTGATCGTTCCGTATATACGAGTATTAAATATTTTCACGATTAATTAGGTTTGCGGTTTACAACTAATTATAACCACAAAGCCAAGTAATTGCCCCGTTGCCCATATATACAAAAATAACTCTCACCACTATACACTCAAACTTTGATTTACTTCCAATATTTGCCATACCTTTGTATATTTATATTTACAAAGAATCTCACTCTCTTCTTCCCCTCTGTATTACTGTCATCTCAAATCGAATGAATTTTAAACGATTCCGTATCGCATTGTTAATGCATGTATCAATAAACGCTCGAAGCTCTCTATGAACGTACATATATACTACATCGATGAATATTCACAATCATCGGTTTAATAATTTATACGCAGCACACATAATATGCATATTGGACGGACGAACAATTCAATGGTTTTGCAACGAGCTTCAATATTAAAGACTAGAGGAGAGAAAATTGAGCCTATTGTATATATATGGCGTTTCGAAAACGTACATACTACGTCGCAGTTCGAACTTCCGATAATTACAGGCGGCGTTCGCATTTGTTTTTTTTCTTCTTTGCCGTACATAGGCGTTAGTATGGGAACATTAGCATATATGCATATATATACGTGCGTTTCCTTGTTTCTGCATCTTGGGAATAGCCTTTTTTCGGGTATATATATCGAAAAGAGACGAGGTTACGTAAAGGCGCTCGTTTTTCTTAAATAATAGTTCGGGGGATAGTATAATGAGTAACGAGTATTTATACGGTTGTAAAGTCGAATGCTGCGCGAACGTTTGTAATTATTCCCTGAGTGTATTTGTTATGTAAGGAATATACACATGTATACGGAGAGTGAAAATTTTTCATTTTAGTCGACGAATGAATACCTGTTTAATAATTTAATAAGATTTGTATATACTATACATCTTTACGCATGCGGTCAGCTCGTAATCATTAAAATTTGAATGTTTTATTATGTTTACAATACATCTTTTTTACAATCAATGATAATAACGATCAATAAAATATCGGTAATTGACGTATTTTGAAAACAAAAAAATAATTTTAAATTGCATAGACTGTTTTTTTATTGTCAGGAATCACAAAGAACCATTGTGAAGTATAAAATTATTTTTTGATAAAAAAAATATACAGTTTCTTTCCATCGATAAGATTAAAGTCGTTTCGATATCTCATTTCCCTTCAAACTTCACCTTGAATAAATTCAACGCGTATATACGTACAATTATTTTACGTGTATCAAAACTTGAAAAGTCGGTCTCTCAGCGCCGTCTCGCGCGCGGTGTAATTAAAACTTTAAATTTGTAAAACGATTACAGTGAATTTTTACGTTCGTCAAACGAGCAACCGGTTTTCCATTAAATCTCTCGATTACGACCAATAAATTTCAAGCTAAACTGGCGATATTTTCATTCGAATTTCAATTCTGAAATTTTGAATTCGAAATGGTTTTTGTTGCTCTCCCTTTTTTTTCTCGAACAATTTAAATGGCAAATCAGTAGATTTTAATATACAGTTAAGAAATTTCTAAAATACAATTTAGAAAGTGGCAAATATTTCGAAAAATTGTTTCAGAATCAAGTTACGAGGAACGTGAAATAATAAATTTGTGATGTTACTAATAATTTAAATGATCGAACATACTATGATTAAATATTTAGCTAAATTTCAAAGATAACAATCACAACGAAATGTTTCTTCTTTGTTTTAATGATAGTTCAGAAGTTTATAACGTTACAGCGCTATAAAATTTATATAATGTTCGATGTTTTACATCACATATAATAATACTAAACTTCAGGCTGAACTACAATTTACATCATTTTATTACGTTTACTCAATTGTGAAAAAGTATTTGGTTATAACGCTTGAATCCTAGCTTCACGTGCCTTCCGATGTTTAATCATCAACCATGAAGTAACATAACTTCAAATACTATTATCTTGTCTACGTATTCAAATAACGAATACTATGTACCTGCTCTCATTACACCACTATCACCAAATTTGAAAAAAAAAACTTGCTGAAAGAAAATATAACTTCGAAACAGACATTTCAATTCTACCACCTTGACGAACCACCAACCAACCATGAACTCTCGCGCTATTCGAGTCCACGACTTATTTCCGCACGCTGTTACTCTCCGCGGGCGCGCGTGAATCCACAAATATAACCGAGCGTCATTCACTAGCGATCAAAATACACACACACACACCAGACGCATGAAGAACGTCGTGTGAAAGGAGAAAGCTCAGCTGATAAAGATTAGAAACTTTGCCGAGACGAAGACGTTGCGCAAGTTATAGAGGCAGCAGGTAATTGAGGGGGACGAAGACGGTGTCAATTGGTGACGTGTATGTGTGTATCTATATATATGAAAACGTTCAAGGTTCACCGGAAGGACTGATTCTATTCTTTCGGCTGTGGAGAATTGATGGTTGAAACTACCAGATCATGGTGCGATATTTTTTGTTTCTGATTTTGCTCTGACCTACATTAGTCGATTGCTGAGGGGACTGATGATATGAGGAATGTCGTGGTGTCAGGTGGCTTAAACCATACGTGTAGCTTTTTTGCATTCAGTGTGAACTAATAAGTAAGATTTAATAAGTTTCAAAGAAACCATGCAAGATTGCTAGAAGTTTGAACATTCTTTCCTGTTTCTATCGGATTGTTATCAGTAAACATTATCGTTTCTCAGAGTCCAATATAAGAGCTTTTATATAAAAAATGCTTTTTGCAGAAACCAATTATGCTTTTTTTGTTACGTTTTAGAGTTATCGTTAAAAAAAATTGTTTCCCTAACTTTTCCAATGAACAACTGGGACATAAAAGGCTAACTATATCTTTTCTATCGTTCTTCTTTGTGTCTTAAAAAATATATAGATACACTCGAACGTTAACGATGAGTTATCAAAACAAAGGAAGTTCATTCGCAAAGAATATTACCTCAATTTATTTAAACATTACATTTATTGCTACGTATTAGTTAACAAATACACAAAAGTATTTTCTCCGTTAAATTGCGAAACACTTTTGAAAATTCCCTTGAAAAAACATCCATTCACTCGCTAATTTTATTCTCTTCCATTAAAAAAACTAAAAAGAAAAAGAGAGCTCTCAGCGCGTTTCACGATAAAATAAATCACTCTATATATATACACCAACCAACTCCACTTTCGCTCGACATTAAAGCGAACTAATGAGATTTATTATAAAACAGAAAACACATACACACACATACAGAGAGGTAACATGATGGAGTCACTTATTTCATTCACTCGTTTTTTCGAATTAATTAATCGAATTTCGCGCACTCGCTTGCATGCGTACAAGAGAGAAAAAGAGAGAGAGAGAGAGTCCATTGGCCCGTATCCCACCAGTTTGAAATTCGCTTTCTTTCGAAACAATGGAACAGACACGTGTGTATGTGTATGTGTTGTTTTACCTTTTTTTCCTCTTTCAACTTTCGTGCTCTTTTTTTCGGCACTGGCGAAAACCAAGCATTGAACGGTTGCCAGTATAGCGTGACAATGCCCATCACACGGCCAGGGTGGTAAGAGTATATATCTTTTGGTAGATAGGTACACACGAGCGTGTAGAGTGAGCTGTGTTGCTTATATACTCGAGCAGCCTTTTGATGCTAGAATAGTCCCGGTGTATATAGTGTGGTGGTCGATTGATTTGGAGATTTTGCTAGAGATTTTATAGTGTACGGTGGTTTTGATAAACTGATGTTTTATTTATTATAGTGTAATAGAGAATAGGTGATTATTGATCCATGTTATGACATGCAATGTAGTATTGTAACAGGGTCGTGTGAGAGAGTAAAGTAATTTGAGGTTGTAAAAATAATTGTGTGTGTTACTAATATATATATATATATATATATATATATATATACACTGCCCGTCAATCACTTTTGCCATACTTAGATCAAAACTAAGTAGACTTCAAAGTTTTGTATCTCAGCCGGAAATCCTATCGGAAAAATTCAAAGTGCGTTTTGAAGGCAGGTGCAAAAGCTTTCATTTAAGATCATCCGGAAGTTTAAAAATT
>JAWWEQ010005952.1:0-51337 GCA_035583055.1 Torymus tubicola
TTGTTTAGTTGTATCAACAAAATGCCGAACAACTAAATATATTTAGTTGAATCAACAAATTTTTTTTTTCAGTGTAGGCAGCAAGTAATCTAACTAATAAACTACTATCAAGAAGAACAAAATATATTTATTATTATTTTTAAATTTTTTTACTTAAAATTGTTTTTTTTACAAGACTATGCAGTACTCTAGAAAGTAACAGTCATGCGTTTGTCACAATCAGTAATATACCATTAGTACTATCAGTGCAAAAAGAAATTATTTTTGCTTACAATACGAGCAGTAATTTCAAAACTCTCACAAAGCTACAAATACTGTGCATGTACCAATAAAACTGCAGTGCAATTAACATGTATACGTAGATTTTTGCAAATTATAGGGGTACCTTACCTAAAATCTTATATTACATATTTTAATAAATTTTTGTCCTATATATGATATTAATATTTTATTCTTTTGTATAACCACCTTATTTAGAAATATAAAATCCCTCTTCCATAATAATTCATACAACCCAATGTACCATCATCTGCTCAAAAAAACCCCGATGACATTATACTTACGTACATTCCCGCAAACTCAACCGTCGCATCTCGCCTAAATACCGAAAAATTCGATTAATCATAAAGGGATGAGCGTGCACCCAGCAACCAATATACATACCGTAGCAAATACGCTCCTCGTTCGCAGCGTGACTGACATTTCGCAAAATCGAGCAAAACCGTAAATATATTCGCAATATACATATATAACTGGCACTCGCAACAGCGGCACGCGCGAGCGAAAGTTTGACGCGTTTCAAGCTGATAATGCGTGCCCGCGCGTCTCCTGCTCACTTATACTCACTTCCCCCATCGTTTTTAAAGCTTATCTTCTCCTCTTATTTTTTTCTTCCTCTCCGTCTTCTTTACTCCTCAAAGAGAGGCCCATATCCACTCGCGTGCTTTTATACATGTCACTAATTTGTTCCCTCTAAAGATCTCTCTCTCACTGTCTCTCTCTCGCTTTCGGAACGATACGACGAGTATAAGCGAGCGAGTGAGTGCTACAGCAGAGAGACGACGTAAGTATTCGATTCACGCCGCATTTACTTTTCGGTCCTCTGCCGCGCGCGCGCGACGGGACATAAATTAGCCATTCCCTGGGCAGGCGTGTAACGAACACTTTGGATGGATATTTGTGAGATTAGACGGATTAGGGACGGTTAAGAGAGTATCGTGCTTTCTCACTCGCGCTCTTTGGTGCGCGAGCTTCTTCTTCTTCTTCTCTTAGTCGTCGACGGTATACGGCAGCTTTGCAGAGCGGTTCTCTCTCTGTGTCGTCGACGTGAAGATATCACGCACTCGAGGAATTCCATAGTGCGAGGTGCCAAATTTACTGGAATCCGACGCTGAGGTTGAGGTTACGGTGATCGTTGCGGTTGTATAGCGAGGATGGAGAATTTTAATAATATTGTCGATATGCGTGTCTCAATAAACGAGTGCATTTTTTTTATGTGTGCGTATGTAAATTTATAATATATTATGATGGTTTCATCTTAATTCGATATTGGGAGGCGACCGAAAGAAATTTACCGTATATATATACTTTGCACCTCAAATTCATGGAATGTAATGGATTTTTATATGAATTTATTAAATTTGGATTATGAACATTTTTGTCATACCTTTCTATGAATTTCATAAGCATTAATTATGCGATAGGAAAAGTAGAACAACATTTATCGTATCACGACCTCACACGCTAATAATAACAAATATATTTTATATAGTCTCAATTATACCTAATTAACGACGAATAAGTACACAGAATTGCTTTTGACTCTACAACACTTTCATCCAGTCACAGTCTTGTGAACTAAATCGATAAAATCCCTTTATATTCCTCGAAATCAGGTTAATCATTTATATCATCTTCATAACATAATATACTTTATATAACTTTCACCAATTTTAATTATATCAAATGCGTTATATACGTTTTCCAGGAACCTCGCGCGCTACCAATTGTCATATTCTTTTCATTATCATCTGCATGAAATTCCACTTTCAGCAGCAGCGCACTCGTATCAAACCCTATATATAAACATACATATAAAATCATTCCGCGTCCATAAATTATACGAGGTATACATATATATAAGCTTATAATCGTTCGTAGAATGCTACATGCATTCTTCGACAAAGTCTCCTTAAATGCAACACCCGCACTCCTCATCATCACGAAACGCAATTAATTTTACAACATAGCGCCTAAGTCGCCCTCCTCCTCCTCTTGTTCCAGTACAGAAACGAGAAAAATCAGGCCACGACCTATAAAACCCCTCAAGCCACATAACGTACATAGCATCATCATCCAACGCTGCTTCTACGTATACACATATAACATACGTGACGGTGGCGCCCGCCGCACGCCGTTAAAAATTCGTCAAACAAACGTTGCAGCAGCAGCAGCCGCATGAGCAATAAACCTGCAAGTGTCGTTGAACGACTATATCCTCCTCCTTATATACATACATATACATATACTACGTTTCCCCTCTCACTCTCTCTAAATCGCGGCATACAAAGAGGAAAAAGGTTTTCTGGGTTTGCGACGTCGCGAATGTTAATCCTATATATACGGCGCGCTTTTCCTTTCCCTTTTTTTCCAGACGCGCCGCCAAGTAAAGTACCTATACGTATGTATATATAAATATATATATCCACACAGCGCGGTGCAATATATTCTTATCACGCGCTACTGTCGATCTCTGCGCGCGCCGAGAGTCTGCCATTCCGATGCAACAACTACAACAACAACAGCTGCTTGCGCTCGCGCGCACGGAAAAATCGTTTTGTACAAAGATCCGTGCATGCACGAATGATTTTTTGTGATAGCTATGGTGATGTTACGTGGTGTGAGCGCCAGGATGTATAGGGTTTTATATATAGATATTAGGTAGTGTGTGTATGCAAATGCTTATCACGTATAAGCATATTATACGGCGAGATACACAGCATGGATAATTAGCTATATATCTACGCGTTGTGTTTAGCTGACGTGCGGACAATGTCAAGTGCAATTAATCATTTTTTGCCGACGATGTTGTGACAGTATATTATACGCATTGTATACGTGTGTATATAAGAATATATATGTATGTATGTAAGATAAATCCTGGTAAGAATCTGGATCTGGTTTTTAAAAGAAGTTGCGAATATATATCGTGATATTCGATCTAAATATATTCTAATCTTGCGGTTTTGCATTATTAAAAATGGCTAAGACGAAAAACGTTGCGCGTGATTGACTCTTGCGTATAATATATATATATGTATAGTTTATTTATAATAGGCCATTGTATAGATATAACGCTGTGTATTTATTTAAATACGATAATTAATTGTGTGTATGTAGAACGTTGAATTATTGAAGTTTTAAAAAACAAATATTTAATAATGCAGGTGTACTTTCAAAATGTAATTTATATAGAATTAATGAAGCGGCGATATATACATATATATAGTAAAGAACCCGTGTGTGTTCTTATAATCTTGCTAGGTAATGATAATATGAGAGATATCGGGTAAGTATATAAATGTTATAAGTAAAAACTCTCGTGTGTACCTCGAATCTATACGAAATATCAATTATATCTTCGTTACATAATACGATACACGCTCGAACTTCACTATACAAACCAAATACTTCAAATCTTTCTTCCGTTCCCTATACATACATACTGATAACTAACCAGCTGTACACAACGTTATGACACAGTATATAATAACCAACACTCGCATTATTACAGCTTATTTTGGTCGTGCATGTGTCCCTATCTCTCTCTCTCGCGCGCGAAAGGTACACACATTGCACACATCCGAAGTTTCCAGAAAGAAGAGAAAAGAAAGAGAGGGAGAAAATTAGCCGCTACTTATATGCCGCCGGCATTGCGCCCACCCCCGCTTTCTCACGCTGCTTAAAGCGCGCGCGGTCGTGACGCGTGCGCGAGCCGTTATACTTACCTCTCTCTCTCTTTCTTTCTCTCTCTTTTTCTCGCTAATTCTCACCTCCCCGTGTCCGCGTATACCGTTGATTTTCGCGTTAGACAGTGTGTTATGAAAATTACAAAGGGAGCTGTATATATATATATATATATATGCGTATACTATAACCGCGAACAGTCGACGGAATTTTTTGCGCGGACCACTGCGTGTATGTATAATATTTAAAAAAAAAACGAGGCGACGATATATGAGCGTATATATATTATTATATAGTAGCGAGCAATTGATTCGAACAATTGCCGATTGACTCAGCGTTCGCCATTGGATTTTATGGCGTGTAAAATGGCGTGGGTCAATTTTTTTTCCCCTCCCGGTTCTCGACTATATATACTTAATATACATGTATATATATATATGTATAGTTGGCGGTATCTTTGAGATGTTAGAACACGAGAACGTGCATGTATGTATATATTGGCAGCATTCAATTGTCAGTCAAATAGCGGAGGGCCATAAAAAGCTATTATAGAAATTTCGGTAGCATGAGGTAACGGTCGAATATGGGTTTGATGGCAAACGATATGACGTGTGTATATGAGGATATACCCATCGCGGGTATATATATGTAGTATATAGACTGATGACTGGACTGTCAACAGTCTCGTAAAAGTGTTAAGTGAGGATATCATTTTTTTTTTTGGAGAAGTTTATGGGTCTTGTTTATTAGGATATATAGGCGTAGTAGTATCCTTTTTGATGTTGAAGATATCTTTCGATGTTAAAAATAAAAAAAGTTTAATTGAGGAGTAGGCGAAGGATGATGATTGATTTGGTAATTTTAATCAGTCGATTGACAATGTTATATATTGTTGATTAGTGTAGTTGTGAAAAATTAAAAATTTTGTCATTAACATTGTTTATTATTAAATTTTTCAAACAGATTTTTGGAGTTACATTCATTAAATTCACAAAATTATAAATAAAATTAAGGTATTTCAACATTCTAACGGGGTTTTCGAATATTTTCAAGACAATCATTTGTCTGTGGACCAAAAGAAGCAGGAGTACTGGAAAGGAATCTCAAGGGCTCATAAGGTCTGATTCGACAAAGCGTGAATCTGTCTAACACGAGGATGTTAAAGTACCAAACTGAATATTTTCCATATCGGTGTTGCATTCATCTTATCTTAAAAAATGAATAATTAAAGGGATGTTGAGAGCCGCTACACTACGAGTCTCGAGAACGAAAGTGAAGACGATGAGATGGGAACAATGACAAATGATATAACCGAACAATACAAATCATCATTTTACACACAGGGCCCCTTATAATTTTTCATATTTAGTGCTAACGTATACATAGCTACCTGATCCTCGGCTTCTGAAATTTTAATCTTAAGAATATTTCATATATATCAAGCAATAATATATAGAAAAAGAAAAAGAAACACCGTATATTACCAAAAGACAATGCTTCCACACATTCACCCTCACCTTAACCTCCCAAATATACATACACACAGCCTATTCCTCACACTTCCCGCGCATTATATCCCCATATACCTTCCCCCCACCATATACCTTCCGTATACCTATAAAGATAAATACGCGTAACCTCCTCCTAAGCGCAAGGTGCCTCCTCATCTATACTACAGCTCAAGTAGTCGTCGCGTTATATAGAAACAAGTGTTTCACTCACACATACATACCCGCATATAGTAGAACGCACACTGAAATCCAGAGTGATTCCCCGAGACGGGTATTAGTATTTCCGCCGCGAGGCATTTCGTCTCTCTCTCTCTCTCTCTCTCTCTCCGTGTGAGGTTTCTTCTCCGCGCGCGCTCTCGAAGGACGCGTATACCTCTACCTGTCCGCGCGTATATGCATATATTGCCGGCTGGTGCTCACGCCGCCTGAGGATTTTAATTCCAGACAGAAGAGTTTATATGTATGTATATGTATACACGAGGCATGGGAAATTTATGTGCATTCCAGCTTATGCGCGTATACGCGTGTGTGAGTGTATATATATATATATCTTTCACTTTTATACGCGTCTATGATCATATACTAGTACGTGTGTGTGTATATATTTATAGAAGAAAAGCATATAATTACCGAAATATCTTTAACGCGGCATACATATGTGGCTTTGTTGTCGCGCAGCGTATACATATGGTACGATATAGCGCGAGAGAGAGAGAGGATATCGCGTTGCCGCGCGCGTGGAATGGGAAAGCTTGCGAAATTTCGGTGACGTGAGAAATTGTGCCTCATGATGCCTCCTGCGTATATATTAGCGAATTCAGCGTGCGTCTTGCTCGTAAACGGAATCACGCCACCGGGGCTTGTAGTATGTTATATAGCTGCGTGTGTTGGCAAATGAATGTGTGTGTGATCGCGGAATTGACTTGTACAGTGTTCCGGTAATAGGACGAAAATTTTAAGTTAAAAAGATGGGTGTCGAGGTCGAAAGGAGGTTGAGGTATATATATTGTGTGAATTTATGTGGGTAATGCGATGGGTAAATATAGGTATGATTAAATTTTCTTCATTATTGTATTATATATGTGCGGATAATAGTGCGCGAAACGTAATAGTATATTTACGTATGCTAAAGCTCACATTGTTGCTGTAATATATAATAACGCTGCATGCAGCTGTCTGCCAATCATACAAAAATTTAAATAACTCGGATTTTTAATCCGAACCAGGTATATAGACATTAAGTAATTTACGAAACAATATATATTATACGCTACGCGTGTATATGTGAATATTAACCACGCTTTTATAACATTAAGCGTCATTAACCTAAAAGATTTCAAAATCTAGCACATTTCAAAAGAAAACCGCGCATCTGCCTATACATACACTATACACACGTATAACGTCCGTCTCGAGACACAATCCGATCCATTATTATGCCATCGATGCGGCTGCCATAAATTGCGCTGGCAAATTAGAATATAAATAGCCGGACGATTAAGTAAAAGACAAAAGACCGTTTCCCACAAAAGCTACCGTGAGAGATCGGGTAGCTCGCTTACATATATAGCTGGTTGCAAAAGACGTATATATATCGCGAGGGATGTGTATATATGAGCCATTCTACAGAAAAACGGATACTTCACAGTCCAAGAATGGAGAACTGTCGTTTTTGAGCGAACACTTATGAAACAAGTTTTTTTTCAGTCTTTAGGGCATTATAAATGAAATGGAAAAGGGTGTCAAGTCGGAGCCATGTGCCAACAATTAGTTACGGGCTAATTACTGATAATGAAAAATGGCTAAAAATAGCTCTAGTTTGATGCAAATTAATTCCATAAATAACAACTCAATAAAAGAAAAAGTAACTAGAGAACGAGAGCTTTCCAAATCTTTTTTCAGAATTAGAAAATGTTGATTCCTTCATAAGTCACTTGAAGTTGGGCTTGAAACTGACGAAAAATGGTAGCAAAGTGAGAATCCGAAAAAAACCATCGAATTCATACATGATTCCAGTATTTCGTGAATTTGCTACCTTTTTTCGTCAGTTTTAAGGCCAACTTCAACCTCACGTAACTCTTGAAGGAATTAACATTTTTTAATTCTGAAAAAAGATTTGGAAAGCTCTCGTTCTCTAGTGTCTTTTTCTTTTTTCCGAATTTCATATTGAGTTGTTATTAATGGAATTATTTTGGATCAAACTAGAGCTATTTTTAGTCATTTTTTCATTATTAGTAATTATCCCATAATTAATTAACTTGGCACCCTTTTCCATTTCTTTAGAACATTTGCAATGTCCTAAAGAATGAAAAAAAACTTGTTTGGTAAGTGTGCTCTCAAAAATGACGGGACTCCATTTTTCGAATGAGAAGTATCCGTTTTTCTGTAGAATCGCTCATATACGCGCGATATACGAGCGATGTGAAAATAAAGGAAGAACCGATCGGCGGTCCCGTCACGCGCTCATTATTGACCGCCTTAGCGAATATAATCCTGATCCCCATGCGCCACGAGCGCGGGTGGGATGTAAATGAAGACGCGAAACTCACTGCTGTCTGGCTGTGTATATGTATATATTGTACATGTACGCTATCATACGGGATTCGGATCATGCGCGCGCCCGAGTGAGAAAGCGCGCCTCTTCTTCTTCTTCTTCGTCGTCGTCGGTCCGTTCGCCGGTTCTTTTTCTTTTTTTACTTTTTTTAACGTATTTACGCGCCACGCTGACGGTTCTTGCTAGTTCTCACAGTACGTACATATATATAACCAGGGTTGTGGTTTTCTCGCGTAGTTCGAGAAAGTTTATCTGTACATTATATTTTTACCGATTCGTATAATATGTTGGTTAATAATATATTATAATAACTGCGTGACGACAATTCGTGTACACATTGGAAATAAATTATTATGACACTGTCATGTACATAGACATATACTAATCGAATTCTATAAACTTACGCGTAGGTGTACGTTAACTATGTACGCTTGTAAAAAAAATCCGATTGTCGGTGAAACCGCTTATACCTAATTTACGTCACTTCAACAACCATACCACCGTACAATTAACACGTAAAAATCTCAATCTACGTGACAGCAAACCTATACATATATATATACACACAAAAAACAATTTCATTCTCAATACCGGTCGCAGGAGACACGCGCTCGTACGACACCCACGAAAGTGCCAGAACATATAAGAATACATTTCGCGTGTACTCGAATTTCACTTCGCTTCGCATCAACTTGTGAGCACTATCACAGAGATATACACACACACACATACATATATACACCAGTCGAACAGGTCCGGTTCAGCGTCAAACGTCGCTTTTATATATATATATATATATTATATATTCTCTGCACTCGATTTGCCGCATACGACAATTCATATTCCAGCCGACGTAAGCAAGTACGCGAGTCTGCGTGCGTATTATAAGCGCGCGTATGTACATGTGGAAAAAGGAAACTATAAAAGTTACAGCTATATAGGCGCGGTTTATTATAGAGACTTCACTGTTAAATCGTATATCGAGGGGGAGGTTATATATAGCATTGGCACCTGCCTGCTTTTGTATAAAAATCGGGAAGAGCGTCGTAAGATGCCGCGATGCGCTTGCAGTGTTAAAACCAGGCGCAATTTTGAATAAGACTGTGTAGTTTTGCAATTCCAAAGCGCCATGGTCTCTTATCAAATAATAACGTACCGGCTACATTCGCACACCGGATGTTTCGAGCTATATCGATATCGCGTATAATAAGTGTAACTCGATATAGCGACGCACAGTGCAGCATACCGGCGGGGGTGTAAATAAGTAGTAACTGTATATATGCGCGGAGGAGGGCGATTGATCCGTTTTTAGCACTGTTATAATGGACTGGCTGGTTTGGGAATAAATGAAGAAATAAAGTTGAGAGGAAGTGGAATATAAGGTATAATAGGGTATACGCGGTTGATTGTTTTACATCGACGTGATGAATAATTCAAAATAAGAATTCCGCAATGATTTCTTAAATATATATGGTTTAAATTGTTGCTATGAAGTTGCAATACATGAGAGAAACGTAACTGAGTGGCACTTAATGAAAATATTTTATCGTATAGAGAATTTCGGAAATAAAAAGAAGAATGCTTAAAGAAACGAGGTCAGAATGAAATCGTCACTGTAACGAAGATATATCTCAATCTGATCAGACCCACACTTGACCGGCATCTTTGTCAAATCTATACACTCTTATATATACAAGCCTACATTTTTTTGTATACTTTCAAAGGGACGCGTGTCTCTGTTTCTCTGTTTTCTATTACATTGAAAGCGCATCACACAGTCGATTTCCTCGCTGCAAACGTTTACAATGACAGTATATGACCCGCATTTTTTTTTTCGGTCGATCGTTGTACGGTACATGTAGCTTGAAAAGCCTCGGTATATATAGTGTACAAGAGCTGGGAAACCTCAAGTATATACAGTTGAAAGTATATTTCTACCCAAGATTGTTCTTTAAATCTTTTTCCTATAAGTTACCGCAATATAATACCGATCTTTTTTAACGGAGAACGATACTTTGACGTGTAAAAACGTGTTAATTATACAACCGCATCTGTCTATTATTCATTAAATAATTGTTTATTATTACCCCATTTATGCATATCAACCCGGTGTTAAAAAAAAATTCAATCTTCGATTGAATAAAGAAATAGAAAAACAATTATTCCAGATATCGCGAACATGGTTATTAACCTATTAACGATTTATCACATATATCCCAACTCGCGCGCAATTATCTAACGGTTGTAACCGCGCGGCACGCAGACCGAAGAATGCACACCTTGTATATATATATATACTCTTCCATAAACATTTGAGCTCTAATTGCGAGTAATTATCACCTCGCCGCACTTCAACTAGCGCAACACAACCACCTATCAATCCATCGTCCCCGCGGTAAACAACCAGCTAGTGTGTGTACCGACGCACACCGTAAATCGCGTAATATCATGGTACATTACAACCCGCGTGTTTAATGTGTGATCGATAATTTTTTGCAAATAAGCGCGCGGTAATTAATTCGATCGCGCAACGAGTGTAAGTATATACATATATAGTGGAAAGTACCGCGGGACATGTCTGTAGCTACAGATATATGTAACAAAAGAAAGGCGCAAAAGGGCGAAGCGGAGAGAGGAACTTACGCGCAGTAAGGACTTGAAACGAGTTCTCTCGTTCGCCACAGAGAGATAAGAAAAAGATCGCTTCACTTCCACGAAAAACACTTTTCGCACTATACGTACATACTCGAACAGCCGCAAATATATATCTATCAATATATACGTGAAAGTCGCACAAGCGTTCGCGATCGCGATTATAACAGGTAGACGCGTCGCGTTCATATACACGAGGAAAGTTCCTATAAACTCGCACCGGAGGATTTTCCTTTTGTTTTTTTTTTTTCATTTTGCTACTCCGGTCTGAGACTAGTCTACTTAATAGTGGGGAGTGGACGACTACGACGACGCGTACTTTATTTCAGTTTAAATGAGGCGCAGAGGAAACGCGCACGTGCGAGAGAGAGAGAGAGAGAAGTACATACCGTCGCACGGCTTCGATTCGCACACGAGACGACTAGTTATTTACGCGTTCGCCGCGGGAGAGAGAGAGAGAGAGAGAGAGTGAGAGGCATCGTCGCGTTTGAGAAATTTTTTTCGTCTGGGGGACTTAGTTTCTGGTAAGAGATTTACGCGCCTGGTTGGATTAATGTAATTACAGCGTGTTATGTTGCCGAGTTGAAGTTTCTAGAAGGGGTTCTTTTTCCATTTTAATTTGTTATTGCTATATAGGTACGTGTTGGTTTATCAAATTGATTGTAATAGTTTTATATATATATATTATACGCGTGGAAGGAGGTGGAGTGAGCTTTTTATGGTATTTTGGTTCTTATAGATCGTAAGTAATTGTTTTATAAATTTCGTTTTATTGTTTATCTAATCAACTTAATAACTACAATTTACTTGAAATTCTATTAAATTTCTTTAAAATAATGCATTCTGAATGTTTATATTGACTTCATTACAACAGCACCACTATATATAAAAAAAATCATCGATATAACCAATCTTACATCAATTCTTTTTCCGAAACAATTAAACTCTCGATGAGACATAAAAAAAAAAGAACGAGCCTTAAAAACCGTTTACGCTTACAACTTAATAACACACACGAGGTCCCAATCCATCCACATACAGCTCACTTTCAACCTGTATTATATACCTCCCTTCCTCAAAAAAAACGCTCTCTCTCTCTCTCCCTACCACAGTAAAACGATAATTCCACAAATTATCTCATTATCGACGGAAGCTTCACGAATCGTCGACTCCCGATCTCCACTCGACTATATAACCGGCGGGGCTGCCGTGGTGGTCGTCGTACCGTAGTAGTAGTGGTGGTATCATCGTCCCGGTCGGAGCTCTCTTTCTCCCTCTCTCTTTTCTACATTCGAGAGAGAGAGACTTCCTCACATATATACGTCCGGGAGTCGAGCGCGTGCGGTACGCAGGTGCGCATCGTGTATGTATATATATGAGTGAGGAAGAGATGTTCGCGACGGTTCTGCATGTGCGCGTGTATGTTGTTATATAGTTGAACATGAGTGTTAATTGCGTTTATAACCGGTGTGGGCTAATGAGTGCGGTTATATACCTTGATTGCTTGCGACCGAGGCAGAAGAAATCCGCGTGTGCGTAAGAAGAAGTGTAGAATCATCATGAAGATATCGGTTGGTTTGGGGGATAAGCGAAAGTGAAGTTTTATAGGAAAAAGATCGGCAATGTGTTGTGTCATCGATAAAATCGACGCTGTATAGTGTGTTTTTACGAAGTTACAGAATCCTATCCTCCGAAGTTAAAACAAAAAAAAAACGCTTAAACCACTATAGTATAGTTTTATTTTTGTATAATCCGAAAATCCAGAAATCGGTTGAAAAATCGCTATACATAATAAACATATTTATAGTTTATAAAAAGGAAAAGAAAAGGTAGACATGATTTTAAGCAATCTTCACCTTCGCAAATTGATGCGAAATAACCAAGTCGCCGCCGCATCATCTCTAGACTAATTTAAAAGCCATTAATTAAAAAATCGGCAAACCACTATATATATACATTAGCCGAAAAATACGAGTATCTTGAGGCTAGCTAGCGGGCGCGCGCGCTCGTTGCTCGTCTAGCCGCGACGATTCACTTTCGCTAATTTGAATATTCCGCGAAGCAGCAGCAACAGCAGTACCAAAAAGTCACCAACAACCGCAACAGTGACAAATTGCCTTGTGCACACTCACGCTCCGCTATATACTAATCAAAGGCCCATTCACGCAGACGCGCCCCTGTATATCCCGTAATCACCGGCTCGTCTCTTCAGATCTCTTCCCTCCCAAAAAAAAGTAGCCTATATGAGGCTCTATTCCACTATATACATATACATATACTCTTAATCGAGAGAAAAGACAAAAGGACCCGGTATATATAACACATTACTACCGAATAAAACGTACACGCGGCCGCGCGTGCGAGTATAAAGTAAAGCCGGCTGGCGCGAAATCAAGACCGGCAGCAAGCGCGCGCGCTCGGCATCGGCGTGCGCGCTCGAGCGCCACAGCGCAGAGAGAGAGAGAGAGAGACACGTACGTACGTATATACACACACGCACGTATAGAAAGAGGAGGAGGAGGAGGAGGAGGAGGAGGAGGAGGAGGCAGGCCAAATTCCTCTCCGGCGGCGGCAGCAGCGCAGGCAGGCAGGCAGCAGCAGCAGTATACGCGGCCAGTGCGACTCGAGATTCGTACGCGCGCGGTTCATCGGCTGAGAGAGAGAGTGAGAGAGAGGTGGAGGAGAGAAAGAGAGTAGTAGTATAGTATAGAGACGAACGCGTGCGTGAGAAGGTGCGCTACTATATATACCGATAGTAGTACAGTGGAACTACGGTTCTTTCTTTCTTTTTTTTTTTCTTTTTCTTTTGTTTTATTGTAAGAGAGCAAAAGG
Organism: Torymus tubicola; assembly: GCA_035583055.1. NCBI lineage: Eukaryota > Metazoa > Arthropoda > Insecta > Hymenoptera > Torymidae > Torymus > Torymus tubicola. The sequence continues at coordinate 13,516 of JAWWEQ010005952.1, forward strand.
ATAAGGAGAACCGAGAACGAAGAAGAAGATGAAGAGATAGAAAAAAATGTAAATACACACAGGCAGCAGCGATTCGTCACTTTCGCACGTTGGCGGGCGCGCGCGTGCGCTTATGTGCGAAGGGGTGAGGAAAAGAAGAAGAGCCGCCGGCTGCTGCTGTGCTAAACGAGCCGGATAAACGACACGTCGGGGGGGTGGGGTGTATTATACAGTGGGGGGAAAGAAAGCAAGAACCACCGATGACAAATGGAGACGAGAAGGGAGACTACTACTACTACTACTACTACTATAACAAGTATCGTGTGTGAAAGTGCGCGCGCGTTACGTTGTGTATAAAGAAAGTGAAAACGCGAGGAGCGACAGCGCAGACGCGACAAAAGTGCGCTAAAGGGACGAGAGGAGTTGAAAAGCGCGCCTGCGCCTAAGCGCGCGAATCGCGCGTGATCTTCTGCGGCGGTGAGCTTGAAGAAGGGGATGAGATTCGATCGATGAATATATAAGGTGCCTTATACTGTGAGATCTGTATATATGTATATACGTGAATTAAAGTGAACATTTGTATAAGTGATACGAATATACAGTGAGGAGAGAGAGAAATTGTTGTCGTGCGGTTATTTATTATGTATAGAGACCAGACTTGGTGAGGACGAGGATATATTGTATACAAGAGATAGATATATCGATCGATTTTATAGAATTCACACTCGGTGTTCTCGTGATTGATAACAGCTGATTGATACGTACGCGCAAGTGGAGGTTATTCAGAAAGTATTCGTTATACAAGTGAGATCATCGTTACAACCGATCGTCGCAAGTGCGCGCGTGCGCGCTAACCCCCGTGTCGCGGGGCGCGCGATGCTCGCCGGTCCCGTTGCGTCTGGCGGCGGAGGTGGCGGTGGACCATACAACATATCCAAAAAGCTCCTATCAACAATAATAGCAACAACAACAACAACAACAACGCGGAAGTTAACAAGAACAAGTGTCAAAGTGACAAGAGGCTACTGTGCGGAGAGAAGAACCAGGGGTGGTGGCTGCTGCGCGCCCGCGCCCTGCTGCCGAGGAGGAGGGCGGCGGCAGCAGCGGCGTTATCGTCGTCGACGAACCGCGACGAGGGTTGGTTATACTACTACGGCAACGGTGGCGTCAACGGCGGCGGCAACAACGACGACGTCTACTACTACTACTACTACTACTACTACAACTGCCGGCGGTGGTGGTGGTGGCGGCGGCGGCAGCAGCAACTTCGTCACTCCAGATCGCGACGCCGGCATCACCGGCAAGGACCGCCGGCACGCGTTGTGACAACAGTGCGCGCGCGCCTCTTGTTACGTGTGTATTGTAATATAGAGAAGAGAAGAGAGAGACGTATACTTGTGCGCGGAGGGAGGTTAGCTGATTCTTTTTTTTTGTTGTTGTGCGTGAGATTAATTGAAACGAATTGAGGACATATAGTGAAGGGAATAAAATAAGTGCGGATATATATATATATATATTTGTTCTTTTGATTTGTGGTGGATTTTGAGAAGAAGAGGAGGAGAGCGTATTATAGTGAAGAAGAGACGAGGTGCACGCTGATTTATATACGGTGAGTGTATGTGTGTGAATGTGGATGTGACGGGTTCTTCTTTTTTTTATTTTTAGTATTTAGGGAGGGGGTGATAAGATGTGGGGAGAGAACGATGGGTTGTTGTTGTTGTGTATATAGTTGAGAGTTTTTTTTTTCTTTTTGAGGGAGGGTGTGGGAGAGAAGATGGAAATAGGATGTAATTGGTGGAGAACGCACGTGGTGACGATAAATGTCGAGTAATGACAGTGGTTGACAGGAGTGTAGATATGGGGAAATTTGGGTTAGGGTGTGGGTGGTTGGAGGAATTTTGGAGAAGTTGAGAAGTGTTATAGAGGTATACTGATTAGGGTAAAATTTGTTGTGGAAGTTATCGGAGAACTTGCGTGGAGTGAAGCGAATTGACCGTGTGTTTAACACGTGAATGTCAAATGCTAGTCTATACACTCGGATGATAATTTTTATTTTTAGAGAAATTTTTGAAATTTTAATATCCGATCTGAATGTTTTTACGGAGAAATGGATTTATGACGGTCTTTTTTCAAATCGTTAAACGCGAACGGTTATAAAATTGTGCTACGAGTGAGCAATTATGGTACGATTAACGTTTTTAAAAAATTGTGGGTTTGGAGCAAATTTTGGTAAAACTTTTATTTGAAAATCGAGGTAAAATTTTTTTGATAATTCATATAGAACGATGATTTTTTTAAATTTATTTGATAATTGGGAGTGTAAGACACGTGTTTGTGTTTTCAACTTAATAAACATATAATATGTATTACCTTGAGATGAAGTATTTGTGTGTGCGCCGTGCGATAATTAAAGGAATTTCAATCAGATCCCTTTGCAATTTTCTGTGCACTTCTAACTACGATAAGCGTAATCATATTAACAACGTACCATGTTTTATCGCTTAATTCGTAGACATTATTTCTAAAATATTTTATCAATTGTACAGACAACAATTTTAAAATGACTGGTTCCATATAATAGACTATTAGTTTACGATTTCTTTCGTTGTACTATACGCTGTCACGTCACAAACGAACAAGTATCAGTATCACAAATGAAATTGTTTTGCTGTTTAAGAATAGTCGTATGACAATTGTATTGTTCGGTTTTCATGGAAAATATATATATTGCAAGTGAGCATATGATGTCAAGGAATATTCATGCGATACGAATAATAATTCCTGGAAAAATCAATTTTTATTGATGGGATATCATGGAACATTTTAGTAATGTGGAATAGTAAAAGCAAAGGACAATTAACAGTTGATAAATTTATACGTTCTTTTTTAAATTAATAAACATCAATTGTTTTCTTCTTACGTTTATTCTGACATTTCAGTTATATATAGGAATGGTTGACAGCGAAAAGGTTTTTAATCATATAATGCAAAATTAATTAGGAGAATCTTCATACCTTCATATATACATACAGAAGTAATGATTACACATAAAATATCTTTTAAATAAATAAAGAATGATTCACGTTATCTTTTAACGCAATATCAATGCTGTAATTATCACATGATAAATGATTGAAGAGTTATATTTTCAAATTTCAAGCGCGTCTGCTGTATAAAAGATAAATGATTGATTGCTCACTGTTGACTGTAATTGGACGTTTTGATTTATTGATTTTAACTGTTTAATACTCTCGCACCGGCATTGTAACATTGAATAACTGCTGCTGTAGTACACCGACATTAGCAATATTTTATTATACGTATACATAATCACTTTCGCTGTGCAAACAAACAAAATTAATCCATAAATAACCAAACAATACTCTCTCTCTCTATTTCTCTTAGCCACTTGTCTTAACAACATATACTACACTAAACCACCGAAAACACGTATACATTACAGAGAAGCGAACGTGCGGCTATTTTACACGTGTTGCCCTTAATTCTCCTTCTCTCGTGTGGTGTTCTCCGCACGAATCTTAATAGGGAGCAGGTCCAAAACGAGGCGTACGCAAAAATCTCTCGCGTGCCGTTAATTGCAGCTGCATAAGGTGTGAGAGAGAGCCTGTAATTACACACGCGCGTGTGAATACCCAAATTTTCAGCTCGCGGCGCGTCTCTCTCTCTCGTGTGAGGTCTGTATTATTCTTCGTTATATGCGCGATGCATGAGGTGAGAAGACAGAAAGAAAGAGAGGGAGAGAAAAAGCACACGTTCGCACTATTTTTACAGAGGCGCTTGCGTTGAATTAATCATTGTGGTATATAGCCGGTGAAGGCGACAAAGTTTGGAGGGAGAGGTAGATTTAGTATCGTCCGATTGCCGCGGCGGCGTGTTTCTCTTTTCTTTTCTTTTTTTTTTTTTATAACGCTCGTATAAATATATCGGTTAAAGAGGATTATTTTATCATTATTATTTTCGGAAAAATATCATTTTCGCGTTGGAGCAAGAAGAAAAAGGAGTGGATATCTTTTTTTTTCGTCTTTTTGAAAATTTATACTTTTTGTATAAAAATTAAGTTTGCGACAATGAGAATCAAAGTCATTATCATCGGGCGGGGGATCGGGCTAAAAATATATATACTTTTGGGAATATACAGTTGATATTTATGCGAGTGAGAGCCTAGCCTAAACAACTGAATTATTTATAATGAACTAAAAATAGTAAGTACATCTAAATAAAAAGATTCTCCGCGTGTGTGTGTGTGTGTGTATGTGTGTGCACGTGTATATAGGGGAAGAAACCAGCTGTTTAATAACTTATATGTTCCGTAGGCCAAACGTTCCACCTACGTTCTTATATACGAAAATAGTCACGCACCATAGACTTCCCATACGGTTTGCACTAATTCAGCGGTAGATTCATTCTTTTTTTTCTTTCTTTTCTTCTTTTTTTTTATTTTAAGATACATACCGGCTTTTTTTTTGTATGTTTGCTCGGAGAGGGGCTTTTGGAAAAATTTATCGTATTATTTCAGAAAGCTAACCGCTGTGTTTGTCTATATACCAATAAATTTCACTCCTATGTGCACTTGAACGCTTTTAACTTTTCCCGTTGTGTGCTCCCCCCTTTAGTGATAAATTGCACGCAATACACTGTTTCTAGTATTGTTAATTCCTGTAAAAATTAACACGACCGATTTAACACTATAAATTCTTTTTCAATGTATATTTTATAGCTGTATACGCACTATTTCGAATAGATTTACTATGTTATTGAAACTGAATTAAATTTTCATTTATTGATGTGTAAAATGTGCACTTGAATCGTGACCCATCTTCAGGTTTTATAAGTTGTAGCAGTTTCTAAATGATAATACATCGACATTGATTTCTTTGATTTTGATATAGCATAATACGCGATTCATAGAAACTCGCGATTCTAACATTGTTTCCTTCTTAATAATTCGATATGATAACGATTATAATTTCTGATAGAAAGTCGAATGTTTCAATTACAGATAAAGAATAATTGCGCGGGTGATTAAATAAAAAATAAAAAACAAAATATTTAACAGCACCGCAGTTGCTATTACATTTAATTTATTAAAGAAAAAAAAATCATAAAAAATGTTAACATACGCCACAAAAAAAAATGTTCATCCTCGGAACCGCTTACCCCTTATTACGAAAAACTCAACTATACTCACACACAACCGAGCCTCCGGTTTATCTAAACCCATCTCCGTTCAATCTCTCATGAGTGTGCGGCTATCCCACCTTGAAACCCGCTCGGCGCTCTTCTCACATCACGCCACCAGCTCTCTCTCTCTCTCTCGCACGTCGTTGCACTCTCTCTCTCTCTCGCGCGTCGTCGGCGAGACATTCTAAAAGGGAATCGCGCGCGCGCGTCGAGGCGCTATAAAAAGGGCCAGCCAACCCAACCCAAGTTCTCGTTCCCCCCTCATCCCTCTTGTCGACTGACCATACTCTCTCTCTCCTCCCACGTCGCCCTTGACGCGTTCGCGCGCGCGCTTAGGAAAGCCCTTTTGATATCGCGCCTGGCGAATCTTTCGCGCGTTCGCGCAAGAGAGAGAGAGAGAGTGAGTAAGAGAGAGAGAGAGTGGTAGTCTATTCTAAATCCGGCGCCGCCCGCCACATGTAGACCTTTTGCTCGTACTGCTGTCGGGACGTCACACGCTCGGCATAAATCACGAGAGCAAGAGAGAGAGAGAGAGGATGGAAGGTGCGGAGAAATGAAGCGGCAGAGAGAAGGAAGAGTGAGAGGGATTGATGCGCGTTATTTGCTTGCAGTACGCTTGTGTCGGAGTATATAAGAGAGCGACGCGGGATGAGGTGATATAGGTGCAGCAGCAGCAGTAGTAGTAGACGAGGTGTGCGATGAGCGGGTAAATAATACCGCTGGTAGTGTTATACATACTGGAATTCGTATAATATGTGCCGGTATATAACCATGTCGATGGTGGCTCAAGCTGGCGTGACAGGTTGCGGACAGTTTAGGATAGGGAGGAATGTAATTTCGTGGGGTATAATGAAGTAGCTGCTGAAGTTTGCGGGTATATATGTATAGCTATACGAATTTTGGAAGTTATTATTAAATTAGTACCTATAACAACAGCTGCGCTTACCGAATACATATAGTAGAATTTTCGTTACTTTACGTTTTTTTACGACTCTATACGCACGTATAGTACATGAATTTTACGACTGACAATAATCAAGCGCGGAGGAAAAAAGAAGAAAAAAGGGGGGATACTTGAGGTTAATGAATTTCCTCCTCATATCGACCGCATCGTAACCTCGTCGTATATGTAAAAAGCCAGGAAATTGCATAAAACCGGTACGTTACAACACGCGCATACATACGCATACACACACACACACGATTAACTGCTGCTATTCTAAAACTGAGAGATATAGTGTTGTTCATGTGCGGCCATCCATTACGACGGCACGCGCGGTTTGCAGGACGAGAGACGACAGCGCAACGAAATCTAAGAACGTCGTCGGAAGCGACAAGCTAAACAATCGTATATGTATATACATAATGGCTTATATGTGGACCTGCCAATCGTTAATGCATTCGGTTCAATGTGTGTGTGTGTGTGTGTGAGCAAAAAGTCAATGTAGTTTTATTTTCTTTTTTTTTTAACTAAGTAACGTTCGATTTGTTCGAAAAGTTTTCTTGGAGAGTATATATATACGAAGGAGGGAGATATGATGATGATGATGAGGAGTATATGATGTCGAAAAATAGAAATTGGGTCAGTACCGCTTTTGTTTCGCGTTTATAAGTAAGTATATAGAGGGAATCAACTGTGAATTGAGTTGTTGTTTGTTTTCTCCCTCCTCCCCCCTTTGAGCAGAGCGGTGTTATACTTTTAAAGTCGAGCTCGAGGTTGATGATGAGGTTTCGAATGAAGTTCTTTTCTCCTATATACGCAGAGGGAAGCAGTGTAAATAGAGAGTATATGTGTATGTGTGTGTGTGTAAGTTGGGAAAGGTTTGCTTTTGCCTCAATTGGTCTGAATTAGGTCGATTTCATAGTACAAGATTGTAAAGTGGTTTATCTTTTATTTTTAGATGCAGTATAATTGCATTGAATATACGTTTAGTAAATTAATTAACTTTCGCCACGTGCTGCATTTAAATTTTAATAAACAATTTATATTCAAACTACGCGCGAAAAGAATTTTTCATAATGAATGTTCCGGTCGGTATAGTATATGAAAAAATTCTTGAAAGACCTGTGCGCGCGGTTGTTACTCATTTCACTTGCACGCGACTTGTCCGTCAAAAGGTCGCATATATGTGAGGAGCGAGAAAGTGACTTATGTCTATCTGGGGGATCACGTCGGCAATCTTCATACGTCTCGACTTGTCACTTGTGAAGGATATGGGAGGGAAAATTACGAAGACAGTGTCGTCGTCTCTTTTGTATTCATGATTTTGCAAATTGAATTAATAAAAGTGTCTATGCGAATGTGTAGAGTATAACGAATTTTTGTGGTTTATATTACCTGGCGAAGTGAAATCTTGATTACGACGCGGTATTAATAATATGAAAATGAGTTAATAATTTTAATAGATATGTAAGTAGTTGTTTTGTTTTAATAAAAATTAATTTTATTATCAAACTATATACATTTTCTCTCAAAAACTCTTTCTTTTTTCAACTGCACGTATAGTTGTTTTCTTTTTATCGTAAAAAATCCGTACAATATATTATTTACATTACGAAATCAAGAAACGACAAACGAACAAAAAGATGAAACGAAAAGAAAAGTAAAATAAATAAAATCCAAAATATATACACCTTTGAGAAACATTGAAGCGAACCGACACCGCGATCGTCTTTATATTTCTTCGTATCTTTATATTTCTTATTCTCACAAGTGTAATCGATCGTTTTTATACGGATGCACGAGTGAACCTCGTGCGCGTGGTAACAGCCACACACACACACACACACGCACACATACACACGTAGTAACTGGTTCTTTATAGAGCTCGCGTTAATGGCCGTAATTTTGGCAGCTCGTGGCGCCTTGCGAGGAAGAGGGGAAAGAAGTAATGTAAAAAGTGGTCGAGATAGCGAAAATATATACATTGTCTTTGTGTATAACGGGCGCACTAATTGACCGACGTGGCAGCGGCCGTGGTGGTGTGGGTTAATTTTAATAATAGCTCGTTTCTGCGTTGATGTGATTCTCTCTCGCAGCTTTTAGTGTAATTTAGGAGAGAAAGAGAGAGAGAGATACGATATAGATATAGTTTGTCGAGCAAGTTTTTACTTTGCATTTTTATTGAGTAGACCGAGTGAAGTAGCCCGGGTTTGTTTTTTGCATCTATGTGGGTGGTATATACATATATAATATATGGTAATGGCGCTGAAGATGGCTTCTTGTAGTTTTTTGTTCGCGAGATTCATGGCGACAATAATTGCGCTGTTTAGATATTCTTATATACTTAATCTTAATCGAAAGTCAATATTTCGATCCATTTGGGTTTTCCTTTTTATTTATATATTCGCGTATACGTTAAAGTATTCGTATAGTATAATTTACTCGTCTCGTGTAATTGATTTTGTATTTTAGAGTGACATAGGAAAAGCATAGTTGGTGCGGTTCAATTACGAAAATTAAAGCAAATATATATCTTTGAAATTAACGAGCGACGGCAGAATATTATATATACTAATTGTGTGTGTAGTGAGGAGACGGATAAGGAAGAGTATTGTAGTTATATTTTTTATTATGACTTTATTCGATGTTTACAATTACTTTAAAAACTGGTTTGCTCGCGTATATACGACGATAAAATTTTATTCCCCGCGCACCGTCGCATCGATATGTATATATGGTCACTGAGAATACGTTTTGGTTCTGTTGGAAGGATTGAAGTTTATTGGATTGTCGATATTTTATCTCGTCTCTTTTATTTACGATACTAATTACTGTTCAATTTGTAAAGTTTATCCGTCGTGGAAGTTAATATAACGAACGCTCGTGACATTTGGTGACTTCTTTTTTTATGCAAATCTAGCATTTATTTAAGAAATTATTAACACTAGGATAAGACCAACTAAATAAAGTAACTTGTCTTCCTATATCACACAAATAATAAGTATCTTTCATTATTTTCATTCTGAAAATTATATTATCAGAATGACATTCTCTATCTTTGCACAATGCCAACATCTGGAAAAAATTTTCAGGTTCTATTCAATTTTACACTGTCTAACCATAGGCAAAATTCAAACAGTTAAAGCTAATTCAAACGAGTGCAATATATCCTACAAACTATTATCACAATCAACAGCTACGTATACGTACAACATAAACCAACGAGAACGGCGTTAAAATTGTATAATTGAAGCCCCCCTAATATATAAATTCCTCATATACCTACCTAAATTACTCTACTCCGCTACTTTGCAAGGAATCTCGGACACAAACTCTACTACTTCGCCCCACACACACACACACACGCGCGCGAATAATACTCTTGTTACGTATACCACCGATAAACGATCCATCGATTAGCACAGTGGCCAATTACCGTGCCGGCGGCGCGCGGGATATATATATACGCGCTCTCGTTCTCTCTGTGCACATAGCCTACGGGGGCGCCGCCATACGCGTGTGCTACGATTTATTATATATATATATATATATAGGAGGGAAAACCTGTCCCTAAGATCTCACAGTGAAATCGCGATCTCTTTTCTATATACGCATGACGCATTGCGCCTTTTTGTCCACGGCGATCCGCGCACACATACATTATATTCTCCGCGGTTTTGAGTGATCGTTATATATACACGGGAGTGCGGTTTTATCCGTGTGAGGCGCGCAGGGGGATAATTTTATGCATGTGACGTAGGTGCAACGCTGTCGAAGGATTGAGGGGTAATTTGATAGAAAAGATGTTTTTTTCAGGAGGAAACGTATAGCCCTTCGTACCCTGTTCGAATGTGGTGAACTGCGTTGATTTTAAATTAATTCGTTTTATTTGTCGAGAGGTCCTTGAAAAAGTTAATGAAATTTTCCATTTTGTCAATTTTGTTACGTATATGTAATAATAATTTTGGTATAAATTGGAACCTTCGATAAATTAATTTTTTTTTTATCCACTTTCGAATATATTCATTAATGTGTTTATAACGTATCAGAGAATGAATGATTATACACTGCACCGTGGTAGACCGAAAAAAGTCAAAAATAAGTAAATTTTTATGACACCACTTACGCATGGACCCCCATATACTATAATATATACGTAATAGCATGCCCTCAAATATTGCATAACATAAGGTCGGAATATAAGACGAGGTCATAAACAACCGCGTATATTTCGTTCGTCTGTTGATCAAATCAGCAATTTACATATACGAACTCAACCCCTCTCGAAATCTCCTAACAACTTTTTCTCTAACCCGTACGTTCGAGATTCGTATATACTCGTCCCCTGTGCGCTGTTTTCGAGATATGATAAAACGAGACGCTCGATTTATGCTGACGGGGGATGATTTTTGCCGGAGAGACGGAAGCAACGTATATATATGTATATATATAGTTTTCGCACTGCGTGGAAAAATATACTACTTGCGGTGCTATACCGACTACTTTTTTCGATGACTTTTACGGGCGCGAAAATTTTACTGGGTCGCGTTATATATATATACACACGCTACGCGTCGTCCTCTGCTTGCTCTTGCGTGGCGAATTGCGCGCGGTTTGCCGAGAGTGAAGTGTTCTTTTTGTTTACCATACTCGAAACTTTACCCGATGATATTTTTCGCGAGCTGTTGAATTTTTTTTAAATTTTTAGGGTGAAAAATTGAATTGAACTGCATTCCGACGTTATACTTTCTTTAAAGTGTTTATGTCGATGAAAGTTTATTACTATATAGCGTTGTGTATATATATAATATCGTCGTAATAACCGTGACAGTAAACTTTATATATAGTGAAAAATGCGCGTAAAACTTTCTAGAGCGAAATGACAAAAAGAAAAAGGGAATGATCCCGATACAAGACATTAAAATCACATTCCCGTCTGCGTATAACAACCACGTATACGCATATACAAAAGCTAAATGTCATTGTCACCTTGGTATGAGATCTATAATAACGCATTTCGCCCACAACATATACAACTCACGTGTATATATATGTATATTCACGTCAATCAGCGATGCGGAAAATCCTTTCGCGAGAAATCGACCGCGCGGTAGCAGCCGAGGAAAAAGTCCCCATATGGGATTACGATGCTGGTATAATACCCGAGAGATTTAAATCATCCGCGTGCGCGGACTTCTGTTATTACACCGCGAACGTCGTCGTTGTCCCGTTGGCACGTGTATATATGTGCCTTCGGCGTAATATACGTAGCGATTATGTCGATGGTTCTTATAAGGGATTCCGACGTAGCTGCCGTATACACGTGAATATTTATTTTTTTTTTTTAGATCGTATAAGTATTTTTTTGTTGGTGCGATATCTATTATGTAGTCGTAGGTTTCGTGGTGTTCTTGGATGGACGATATAAATGTTGATGTGTACTTAAGGTAACGGTATATGTGTTTTCTTTTTTTTTTTAGGAAGTATTTATTAGTGAGATAAGTGTTATATATAGAAGATATGTTATATCTGATGTAAAGAGATTTTTAAGATAAATAATAGGTTTATATTATATAGATCGCATAGTGATAAATTAAAATTCGCTTCGCAATTTCCGTCAGTTTATTATTTCATACACAAAAAAAAAAAATGATTTTACATATATATATATATATATCATTCGCATGAATAACAAGAACTATATATGGCACCTCGGTTGTACTGTAATTATATACAAACCGGCAAATTTTTCGCCGCGGTATTTACCGACATTCACGAGCTCTTTAAAGACCTCGCACTCTGTAACGAAAAAAAAGTAACTATACCGTGTAAATATGATTTTTCGAGCAAATATTTTTTCGAGTTAATCTTATGCAAAGACGTCAAATAAACACACGCGCGAGGTGAAGAAGAAAAAAAAAACTCGTCCGAGTATGTATATAAACACACACGCGTGAACGAAATTCCATGAACACATTCATTGCCGAATGCTATTTGCACTACTGTTTCCGAAGTTTAAGGTTCACCAAGCGTGCCATAAATCAAGTGGCAGTGAGAGAGACGACGAAACGTGGCCGACCAGCGGGATGTAGGATTTTCCGGAGTCCCCGAAAGCATTATAAAACAATTGGTCGACTGGTGTGGGGATTTCCTTCTTCGTCTGTATATATATATGTATGTGGGAATAAATCATTCGACTATATGTCGTCCTTTAAAAAACGCTTGACCCCCATACTTTTAGGTTAAAGCTTGGATAACGTATGTGTGTGTGTGTGTGCTATGGTCTAATGAGTGCGGATGGAAAGTCATTTTTGGAAGCAGTGGAGGAGTCTCGTTTTAAAAAGAGGCTGATTTACGAGTGGACTTTTCGGAAGGAAAGTTCGGAGGGAGCGATAACCCCTCTTGGGTCGAGAGTTAGTTTTTTTGAGGGGTTTTAATGAGTTTATTGAGTTGAAGTTAAGTGCTGATATAGATTGAGACGATTTTTAGTAGTATAAACTTTCGACATTGTTTAATATTAAAAAGTTTTAATTATATTTTTACATAGTGAATATTGTTTTAAATTGTACTATTTTAGTTTGATTAATATGTTGAAAACCTACATTTGAAAAAAAAAGAAAAAACTTTACTATATGGCTTTAAAATATCCAAAACTACACACAAAATCTATAAAAATTACTGATTAATCTAATTATCTAACCAACTTAAAATACGTTTCTTCTTTTAATCATTTCCTAATTTACTAAATATTTTCCAATACACCATAATATACCATCCTAGCACATAAAACCACGAGGCACATATACCGTACGCAGCGTCCAAATACTTGACCCTTTTCTTCGATCTCTCTACGTCAATCCATCAGAAAATTTTCAAACTCCACGATACGGAGGTCCCGCGCCACTCCGGCCTCTTCTTCTTCTGCACATCGTATAACGATTCCAAACTCCAACTACGCACACTCCTATACTCCTACTGCTACTGCTCTGCAGTATCTCAATTGCGCATAGCGCGCGTAAACACGAGTGGAAATACCGCGCGCGCTTCTTCTTCCCTTCCCGTATCTCTATAACCAATACGCGTGCATATACGTGTATGCGCTGGGATATTCATTGAGGGGATATAAGCTGCGCGTGTTTAACTTCATTCACAGTCTATATACGCAACTCTGCTTGCGGTTCCCTGCGCGTGTGTGTGTGTGTGTGTGGACCGCATTCTACGCGTAAACAAGAGAGAGGAGCGGATTTAGATCGATGGGGGATTCTTTAATTTAGCTGTATGTATGTGTGTGGGTACGGTTGAGTGAACAAATTGACCGGTATACAAAGTGGACTATTATGTCGAAGGTTTAGGGTATATAAGAGGGATGGCCACTTGTATATGTATATGTGTTGAAGCATGAAAAAGAAATTCGTCGTTTCATTGTCCCGATTAAAAGCGCGCAAAGAGGTCGTGTATATTATGTTGTGTGAATGAAAACGTGTGTATATGTATATATATATATAGCGGTATGTAAATTAGTAACGTATATTAGTACGTGCGTGAGGCATGCGTTCGTTACGCTTGGAATGAGAAAAATCATGGTGCTTTGATCGGAATTATGATTTCGGATTTGAAAGTGTGTGTGCATGTGGGTGGCGAGAGATTATATGCAGTGTCTTGGTGTATATATTATATTCTCGCGCAATCAATTAAACAATAGGTATAGGAAATGTATAAAGTGTTTTATCACGTTAAATGAAATTTAATCAAAGGAGTGTATATTATAGCTTTGTGTAAGTTCAGTGACTCAGTGATTAAAATAAAAAAATTCTTTCGGTTGGTTCGCTTTAAAATAATGGGATAGATATATATATAGGACTGTAAGAACGTGTAGAATATATACAGATATATCGGGTTGTGTGTCTGACACTTGCGGTGGTATATACGTGGACAATTTTTATGGTGCCAAGGGTCATAAAAGATGGCAAATTTATTCGTGATATCGACCTATGTTTTAAGGGTACTTAAGGATGATTTACAGATGATTAGAGCGTATTATAACATATATATACGCACTATTAGGAAACAAAAAAATTGTCAGATTTATAGCTTGAACTTGATTTAAGTATCGAAATTTTTGGTTTTATTATAAGCCCTATTAAATTTTGATATTAGGTGTAACGGTCGTTTGCCTATTTTACAAATAAAACATCGTGAGGTTATTGCATTTTGCATTGTGTATTCGATTGTAAATTATATTTTAATTTTTTTGTATAAAATTTATCGAACGTAATAAAACGATACGGATATATATATATATATATATACATGATGATTTTATGATAGCTGTGTATGTGCACGTGTGAACATGACGAGCAGGCAACATTGACAGGTTTAAATAATCGAAGAAATGTATAAAAATAGTATTTTATATCCGAGCGTTTCATGCTAAAATTATCATTTCCGCTCTCATTTCGTAAAGCTAACGTATTATTTTTGATTTTCATATATTTTTAAAATCTACATTTTATTGTAGTTCTAGCTGTAACGTCAGAGTCAGACATATATATATTTGCATCTTGACGTCACCAGCCTGTTCATTCTTTTGAACTACACAATATGCTTCTTTTTTTTTCAATTTTAGAACTATGTAACATTGTTACAACGTCGGGAAAAGTTTCGAATGTGTTTCAAACATGTGATATAAAGTTTTATATTTTTTAACAATATTTATATCTATACTATAAATTTTCCTTCATCATTTACTAAAATTACTCTTTTCTAGCCAGAATCTTAGATTGTTAATAAAATTCAGAATTCTTCAAGAAATAACGATAACCAATTTAAAATACTCAACTATTCTTTTATCGGTATAAATACGTTTATCGTAGTTCACTTACATTTGATTCATGATATTTCCAATTAACCCTGCAATTAACGTCTCTTTACATCAAGCAAAACTCGTACCGCAACTATAGGAACCTTGGCTACTGAATCTCTCACTACAATTCTCCACTACACCACAGACAAGAGGCATACATACAAATAAAACCTCTATTTTCAGTATCACCGCGCGTCGCCCCGTCTCGACGCCGTGAATCAGTGATTTTAGAGAAACTTGCCAAAAGAATCAGGCGACGATGTGGGAAAAAAGTATGTGTGTGTGTGGCGATGCGTGAAACCACACGCGCGTGGGGGCGCGAAAAACATCGTTACGAGACAAGTGTCTGGCGGTGGGCCGCGATATAATGGACGTAGAAGTGATATAAGTGGATGGACGGGGTGTATGGAAACAAAGATAAAGGAAAAGTGAGAAAAGAATTGATAAATAGGTTGGAGAGAGGATTCGAGTAACGGCGTGAAATTATGGATATGAATTAAGTGGATGTTGTGTATGTAAGTAGGTGTGCAAGGAAATTATTGTGGTGTAGAGTGATTATGTTGTATATACGATGTTACAAAAGTGACAGAATAAGTGCTGGTTAAAACACTTTATGAAAATGTCATCTGCGACTTTATTGCAGTTGTTGCAACGTCTATTTTCATGCTGTTGTCTAAATCTATTCTAATAATAATACGACTCTATAGTCAAAGGTTCTTAGAAAATATCTTTACAGTTTTCGAAAACCACCGAGATTTATTAATTTTCTGTTATGGTGTAAATAATTTTTTGGCATTTAAAGCTCTTAAAATAATATACTCAATCACCTGTGACTGATCATTTTATTAACAAGACCTAAATTGTCTACTTGACATTTACGCGCAGCGATATTTTGAAAAGTGTAAATTTTACGATTTAAAAATTTTATAGCTCCACCATACACGTGCGACACGTTAAAATACAACATTTAAACTTAAGTTTATTGAACTGCAAACATTTAAACGTACAAACACGTTTTTAATAAAAAAAATACAGTATAAAAACCAGAAAATAAGGTCAAGATCTTTGTTTAAAATAAATTTGAGCCGTATGTTAAAAATATTTTTCATGACTTTGTTTCGTACAATGACAGCAATATAAATTATAATTTTACATTCGATTTAATTACATTAAACGTATACACACCACCGTTATATACACATTGTAAAAAATAAAAGTAAATAATTACCAGTATAAGAACATAAACTACCCATATTATTGTAATTATTAACGAAAAAAAAAATCAACCGAATTCACCCTTTTTATTAATACAAACCTTTATCTCGAGCATCCACATCGTAAGATGAAAAAGAAAAAAAAGAGAGAAATCGTCGGGGGTATCAAACGATACGAGAGCAATTAAAAGAAACTAGATACGAAAATAAGAAGAGAAGCGCAAAGGCACTACAGGCGCGCGCGCGCGCGATCGCGCATGGCAAAAAGAGGAATCGTAAAGTAGATGGACGGAGGAGAGAGAGAGAAAGACGAAGTGAAAAGGGAGAAAGAAGAAAAGAGAGCGTCGTCGTCGCCGTCGCCGCGACTGAAATATATCCGAGCGCACGCGCAACCTTATCAAAACACACCGGGGCAAGAATAGGTGTAGGACGATGGCGCGACTCTCTCCTCTCTCTCTCTCTTTTTTGCATACAATAAAAAGCAAAGATATGAAACCTTCTCTCTCTCTCTCTTTAGCTCGATGATTAAAAAATGCGAAGCACGCCTGCATCTTTCTCAAGTTCTCTTCGCCACCACCCGCATGACGGCTCGCGTATGCTGTCGGACTGTTTTTTCCTTTCTTCTTCTTCTTCTTCTTTATATAGGGAGTAAGAGGTCTCGAGACGCGCAGCTTAGCAGGTAATTAAGGTCTGAAAAAAATTATGTTTAATAAGCTGATTTAACGTCCGATTTAATTAGGTTTCTATCCTAAAGGAGAAGCGAGAGAGAGAGAGAGATAACGTGTGCGTGCGCGGCGAACGCGGAGCCTTTCTAGATTAGTTAAAGTGCTATTGTGCCAACACGGGATCTACTTTGGAATTTCTTCGTGTGTATAGTTTGTTTTTCGGGACAGTTTATTTGCATATGAAATGTATATAGTTAATGGTATAGAGGCGTTATGCCACTCTATGTGAGTTCTATTAATATTGAAAATATGGTAATTTGGTGTATATATATAGTGTCTGGTCTTTAGTAATGGGATATTGTGGGTGAGAATTAATAAACTTTCTATACATTAACTTTGTATCGTGAATATACATTGAAAAGAAAATGAGACAATTTCTTTTCCTTTTTGTGGTTCCATAATTGATTGGTATTATATCAGTTTGATGATTTTGTTGCATTCGGTATTTTAAATAATTAAGCAATGATAATTTTTATATAAAAATGTGGTATTCTCTGCATTCGTATAGTAAAATTAGCGAAAGACAAAAGATTGTACGCAGCGATCTAAGCGTAACCAAGAGCGAGACTAGCCAGAATAGAAGAAGATAACCATCGGACATATCCAACTTGTCTAGGGAAGAAAGAGAGAGAGGGAGAGAGAGAGAGATACATAATACAAGACATGACGACGACAGACTCGACCGCAAGTTGAAGGAAAGAGAGAAAGAGACTCCACTTATTCACATACACTATATTATACTTGCTCGGTGCGGATTTCGGGCAGGGATAACGACGACGTAATTAACGAAATAAGCGTCGCGACGCCGGGCGCCATGCGGGCCGTCTTAGCTTAATTAACCCGCTGACGTTTCGAGTGAACGCAAGAGAGAGAAAGAGAGAGAAAGAGCATGAAGAAGATGCCGAAATTTTTACTCACCCTTGTATATACTCGCTAGAATCTTCATATATACACATTCTCTTTCGGATGTATCATTCTCTGTGTTTTTTCGTTGACTGGATGATTTATGAGCATATCGTGGAAGTGATGCATAAGTCGGACTGTCCGTTATATACTCATATGCCTTGCGGATATACGAGAGAAGAGTCGGTGCAAAATTATTGGAGGAAATCAAGAGTGTTTAGTCTAACGCGTTGTTATTGATGCAGCTGTCATGTTCTTGGCAATTTGCTTGTAGCGCGCTGGGTGTTCGATTTTTCGGCTATTTTCATCCCCTCGAGTGTATTACGCGCTTGCGTAATGGCTTTCGATGGTTCGTTTAGATGAAAAGAAATTTTTTTTTTCAAGAAATATAGGTGGCGATGATGAGTTATTGTTAAAATAAAAAGTGTATATATTACCATGCTGGAAATCATCTATTTTTCTTCGATTTGTTGACGAATTTGAGAAAAAAACGTTTAAAAAATTGGAGAAATTTGGATGTTTTCCAGTACTTAGGATATTAGTTGCACTTAAAATTAATAGAGACTAAAATTTAATCAAATCAAAATAACTGATATCTATCCATATATGTATGTAATATCTATCTTTCTCTATCGTCCGGTACATTATCAAATGATGATAAATTATTGTTACAAATTATTCAGATACAAATAACAATCTACACAAACTTCGAGTGCTATAAATATAGAAATCTGACATTGTTAACGATAACTTATCTTATCACGTTATGTTTCACGAACGACTCTTCACTTTGAATAAAAAGTAAAAAAAAAAAGAGTAATTCAAATCCATAAATCTACAAGTTATTTGAACATCGTCTGCAAAAACCTTTCTTCAAAATTAAATCATTAAACCGAGCATTACTATACTTAACAAGCCGATAATTCGCGAGCGGCTCTAAAATAATCACCAACCAGCTTATATACCCCAGAAAAATCATCTCTCAATCTCGAACATCACGATCGAGAGAGAGAGAAAAAAAGATCGGTGTATAGTTTCCTCGTTAAACGACGTAACTGTCCTCTCACGTGCGCAGCATCTTGAACCTCGCTCCTCCTTGAGAGATAAGTGGCTCTGCTCACATATATATATATATAATATAAAATCAGCTGCGTGCCAATTCACCTCGCTCTTCCTCTTCTCCTCACATACATACACATACACATACTTATACTATATATCTATATATTCCCAAAACGTACGCGTGCTTCGCGATTATGCACGAGTCCCCCTTCTGATTAATTTGCATAGCCCCCGCGATCTTCGGCCGTAAATTTACCTTTAAGTCCCTCTCATCCACACACACACACACACATACGTAGACGTGCGTACGTACGTCTCGTTTTTTTTTTCGGGCGTTTCGCGAGGATTTCGCGAAGACCACCTACGCGTTGCCGCATCGTCGATCCTTATATTCTCCCTCTCCCGAAAATCATCCCACACGCGACGTGAAACCCTCCAGGCCTATTATATCTGTGTGTGTGTGTTTCGCAGGTTTTGGGGGCCACGCATTGTTGGCGTAGCCGCGAGTTTTTGGGGTATTCGGTGAAGGATGCTAGGAATGCGGTCGTATGATCGCAGTGGGCGACGAATCGGTTCGACGAAGTTTAAAAAACTTTGGATGCTTTGTGTTTTATATATATATATATATATTGGCAATTAGATTGATTGCTTTTCGGTCGTTTTGAAAAAGGACATTCTTAAGGGGGTCGTTCTTTTTTTTTTTAATGCTTCTGTATAAGTGGAATGTTGGTCGCGCGATGCCGCGATTCTTATATAGTTTTAAGTTCTTCTATATATCGGTGCAGTTTTTATCGAATGAAATGATTTCGGTCACTAAATTCTCTCCACGTATATACGTAATTATATATAGGTTTCTAATCATAAATTCATATATATTACAGCAAATAAAGTTACCGAGCGAGACCGATTATAATGTATGAAAACAGAGAGAAAAAAAAATATGAGGAAAAAGAAATTCTCACGTGTATGTGTGTGTGTGCGAAAAAGAGACATGGATATAACGGCGAATCGGCGCTCGGCCGATCACCTCCGGCCACATGGATCGTACGACTGATCAAAGCGGCGTGATCATCAACCTGCTGCTACTTCTTCTTCTTCTTCTTTTTCTTCTATATACATCTTCTCCTTCTTTCCATCCAAGAACTTCGTGGAACGATAGGAAATCGCTCGTCGCATTCGCATATGTGGCGTGACACTGCATTTATGCGCGCGAATTCTTCCCATTATCGATGTTATAATACACGGGACGGACAATCCTATATACGTTGATTTACAAATTTTTTTTTGTGAACAATTATTAAGTATATACTTTTATACGTTTTTTTTATCGAATCTTTGTATTGTTCATTTTAAGAAATCAGATGTATATATATTGTACTTTTGAGTGCTTGCGTCCGCAGCGTATAAACGCTGCTTTTATCGAAAGCACTTGAAAATCTCATTCACACGGCACTTACGAGCACGAATTCCAATCTGCTGTTATAGCTGTACGTAGACCTGCGCTGATTATCGAATTCGATTACTATTACTTCGATATGTATGATAATATGCATGATGCATTATATATATACGACACATCGCACGATAAAGAACTTTCTTAAACCGCAGTTTGCCCCAATATATATATAAATATCTTACATACGTACATTTACACCCTATGGCACATACGACATCCACCGATACCATCTGACAACGTTACTCTAAATCTGCTCTTCTGCACTGGATATATTATCATGCAAAACTACACTTGTATAACATTACAACTAAACGATAAAATCTCCTTCCTAATCCTCGCTTGTATATTTTATAAAAAAAAACCCCATCGCAGATTATCTCAAACCGATACATATACCCAAATTCCTCTCTCTCTCTCTTATCGTTTCCCCGAACCAAAACAAAAAAAAATGCCACCTTATTTAGTAACGCGCACGTATAAGAAAAAAAAAGGCGTTTTATAATACCACACAGTGCAGCATATATATTAGCATAGTTCCCCGTATTACGCACCGACGTAATCTCAAAAATATAGCCTCGCGTGCGATTCTTCTTAGAACGGCCCCGAAAAACCATCGCATCCCCCGTGCTGCATGCGCACATACAAAGAAAACGTGTGTGCCACGAGGTAAGTTGTCGTCGTAGCTCTGCTTGGTGGTCAGTCAACCGTATAGTATAGTATAGTGAAAAATCCCTTTCCACATATAATATACACACGCGTGTGTGTTCATCATGCGAGGCGGGAAAACTCACGCGTTCGGCGGGCGGTCCCTATATGCAGCATGTGTTGTTGCTGCGCGTTTAACGCACTCGCCCACCTGGAAAAACCGGCCAGTCGTGTGTAACTCGTGCTACTACTCTGCGTGCTTTGGTATATATATGTGTGCAATGTCGTATAGTGTATGTGTATAATATGTACGTGCGATTGGTTTATTGCAATAGCGGGGATTTATATATAAAACGGTGCCGTCGTCGATGATGATGATGAGATTTTCTATGTGTGATATCACACGACATTGTTATGTGTATCTTAATTAGCGAATATCTGCGGTACTGACGCGATTTTTTTTTATATATGACGATCTATAAATCATAATATATAATGCGATCGCGAGGGCGACGCATTCAATGTGCAATAGTGACAGTTGGGACATGTGTGTTTTGTGTACATATACGATCTGATTTATCCTGCGTGATGTAAGAATCGTTGTTCGCGCGCAATTCTTCTTTCTTTTATCTATTTTTTTTTTTTGTTCGCGGTCACCGCAGAAAAACGATGTTAAGTCTTTATCTGATTTAGAGGAGTTGCTGCTGCTGCTGTTGCGGGATTACGATTTGGTTTTGAATGAAGAGAAATATATATAGACGCAGGTTTGATTTATGCTCGTGTGTGCGATGGCATGGAAACATATGTGTGTTGTTCTTATGTGTGCAAAGAGAGGTTGAACATAACCTTTGTTGAGGTTTATATCCTTCGTATATGTAGAGAGAGAGAGAACATTAAATCATTAATCATTGGGATATTGATAGTTCAATCATTGATATATCCAGGAGTAATTAAAGGTTTTGTTAACATCGTTTTAATTGCTTCTCGATGATTAGATCAATTTGCATTTGCTGTGGTTTTTTCTTTATTTTATTGGTAACTGCGCGATATGAATAAACTACCACATAAGATAAAGGGACTTTGCTGTGAACTTGTTTATCTTAATAAACTCATTTTTATACTACACATAAACAATAAATGTTATAGATATAAAAATACAGGAGATTCAAAACGTTTACGCAGAAAAAGCTTATACCACCCAAATCTCCGACAATTAATCATAATTTGATTACCCAATAACTCAATCCCATAAACTCAGCATTCAATCATGCATATATATATATAGTCACGACCCCATCCCGCATGCGCACGAAGTGTGAAGATCGTGCGCGGGCAGAAAATATTCCGTTAGCGTTTTATTACACGAAACTCTTTACGACGCGCCGTGAGGATTTTTGCCGCCTTTATAATACCCGCCTTCGTCGTTACATAATTTCGAATATCTCGCTCCGCTTTCTTGCTCTCGAGGAAATCGCATAATGATCGGACAATAAAATTAGTTTTATGCCGTGTGCACACACATAGAGGGAACGCGCGAAGGATAGTGTGACCGTAAAACCGGTCAAAGTCCAACTAGTTCACCAAGTGTATTAAACGTTCCTATATATGCGCGAGTTGGAAAAAAAACGTTGTTATTCGCGCGCAAACGCGTCTGATAGTTTATTTATTATTTTTTTGTTTCTGAGAGCAGACGAGGAAAAAACGTGATGGTTATATATATACTGGAATGGTTGAAGGATCGTTTTGAGAGATAAAAGTATATATATTATAACAAAATTAATAATTTCTCGAGGGTTTGTTGTACAGCAATGTTCATTTGGCGATTATCGGGGGGGATTTAATGACACGGTTAAAGCGCCTGTTATTATTTATTGCGCTTGTGTACTTTTGCAAAAGTCTTCGATATTTTCTGTGAAGCTATTTCGGTTTTTTTTTCGATGCTAACGCAAGATTATATACTTATCTTTTATGAGCGCGCACATTTGAAAAAGTGATGTAATTTCGCGAAGTGATCTACGTAGGTATGTATATATACATACATATAAAAGTGAATATTTACTCTTCTAATAAGTTAAAAGCCATTGCTTATATAAGGCTTGTATATATGTGTACACGCAGTAAAAGAAGAAAACAAATTTTATGCTTCTTTTTTTTTCTATATATCCTCGAAATTAAATTTGCAAATTGAATTGTCTAGGTATATATTCCGAAATAGAAACACATTCGGCGAAATTGGATCTCAAATTTTTTTTTCTTCTTGACAAACTTATTTTTCTTTCTTTCTCCGACTAAAATATACATATTGGCTACACGACACGTTTACAGTAAAACAAATAAACTTGCACATAAATCAGGCAATGAAAAGGGATGAAAAAGTTTCTTTTCACACAATTTTGACAATACGAAACAGATATTTTACACTTTCTTTTTCACTATATCCACACAATCTAAAATATTAATTCACTCGCTTAAATAAATAACATCTCCATTTTAAATAAACAAAAAAAGACGTCTACCTATAATGAAATCATTTCTATTCCACGCAGTGAAATTTAGAGCTCACGAGTGTACTACATAAAGGATATAATACACGGCGCTTGTGTCGCGTCCCTCTTCGCACACATACATACATGACAAGCCATAAGAGATAAAGAGCGTATACGAAGCGAAAGACGTTAATTGTCTCGTGCGTGGTGCAGCCGCCGGCGTTTGGATTTAAACGGTCCGATGATTTGCGGCCGCTCAATCGCGCCTCTCTATGCACACACACACACACATACGCGTATTTATGCGACTGCGGTATATATACTGTAATAATCGAGCGCATGGAATATAATAACAACGCCTGCGCGCGCGATCGTCGTCTTATAGGTACGTATATATATATATAGGAAGGGATTAAACTCGCTCACGCGGTGATTTTCTTTCGTCTCTCTATATAGACGCTTATGATTCATGAGCCTCGTAGTATAGGAATAATTCTATATCGATACGACGCGTTATGGTTTTTCCCATTTTCCCTATTTTTTTCGTTGTATTCAATCCTTTATACAAATATATATATATATATATATATATATATATATCGTCGCATTGATCGTGTTATTAAACGACTGTACAGCGGTGAGTTAATATAACTCACGCGTGAGTTATAACGACATGCGTTGCATCACGTATATATATAATACACGATGTTTTGATGGATTTCAGCTTCAAGACGATTGTTGTTCGTTCGTTAATTCCCCTCTATTGTATATATATCTATATATACACGCGCACGACTGAATTATTGAACTTCTATTGTATGTGTGTGTGTGCATGTACACACGCTATAGCTAGACTCGGGTGAATTAAGAGTCGAGCTATATATTTTCCTCACGCATATAGGCGCCAGCCGTAATAGACGGGGTATTACAATTGAATCTAAAGGATTCTATTTTAGGTGTGCGACCGAACTACCGCGCGAGTTAGTATATATAGCTGACGCTGATGATGATGATATTAGTTGACTAGACGACCTTTTAAATTAACTGAATTATTGTTCTGTTATCCCTGTGGATTAGCACGTGTGTATGTGTGTGTGTGACCCCGATATTTAGATTTTGGCACCGTTTAGCGTGTATGCTGTAAAGCTTTCGGCGATATATATACTTGAGGTAAATGCAGCGGTTTTCACTTATTATAATGTAGCAAAAATAAAGTCATAAATGTATATACTGTGGTGATATGTTTTCAAAAGGTTTTGCTAAAATGTTTGTCGCGCGCGCATAGAGTGCGAGGTGCGTGTCTCATTAACGATGATTTATGATACAGGTCTCTATTTATCATTGAGTGAAATAACAGCGGTGTAATTGTGCAGTTAAAGTGTCTAATAATTTAAGGACATTTAGAACATTAATGTCACTCTGCGTCTTTTATGATTAATTTTCAAGATACCAAGTGTGACACCTATTGTGAATATATTGTTATTGTGTGAATTGTACATGGCAATAATAATTTTTAAATGTATCAATATAATTGATACTTTTTAAAACTCAAACTGCCTTAGAAATTTTTATTAAATAATATTTTCTAAATTTCAATTAATATTTCTTGATTATCACGTTAATCTTACACATATTTTTCATAAAATCTTGAAAAAAACCTAACCGACCCCAACATCTTATTAATTGCTTCATATACATATACACACATTAGGAATCCAAAGAATTCCATATATATCCATTCATAAACCCAACGCGCCGCGAGAACATCAGAGAGCGCACAAAAAGGGGAGCGGAATTTACAACTGAATAATACGTGATTTACGACATTACGGAGCTCCCCCATTCAGCAACGCGTATATACACACATATATACGCACGCGCGTGAGCTTATTATAGCGGTATTGCACGTTTTATTGGAAACACGCGTATCGAATGGCACAGGAGTATTTCGAATCGACGGGTGTGTGTATATATATACACGTCTATATGGTTTTTCTATATATAGAGAAAGCGAGATTGAGAGGTCAGAAATGTACAGTAATGATATGAATTATATATCAACGTGGTTCGACGAGGTTACATATTATGTATACCGTCGCGGGATTAAGATTCTCAAAAAGCCGCGCGCGCCTCTCCGTATTTAGAGGTGTAAAGAGTGTATTGTGCTATAGGACGAGGGTTGATGAAACTGTATATCTATATAATATACGTGCTTTCTATTCTATCGGTGATTTTATGTGCTTTCTATTGTTCGCACGCGTTGGTGTGTGTGTGTGAGTGTCTGCGACGCTATTGATAGGAGGGTAATTAAACGGATAGAGGTGACGCTGATGGTAATATGATGATTTTTTTTTAAATGAGATGAATGAAAGTGCGTGTAATAGTGACGCACGGTAGGTTTAATTGGCAATCTATTAAAAAGGCATTGACTGCGTATAATTAATGCGATGGGGAGGTATTATTATTGCTACCGAATGGAACGTTTGGATTTGAATATAATAGATATAATATAACAATATAGTCGTTATGAAAGTATATACATATATATGTGTGTGGTAAGAAATAAACGAATGTAAGTACCATGGTATATATGAATAGCTATAAAGTTAAATATGAAATATCAAAGATCGTTAAATTTCATCGTCGGCGCGCAGCGGTCAATACCCTATAACAATATTGCCTCGAATTCCCCGAGCAAAGTTACGGATACAAGTCACGAACCCTACGGTTTGAAATCAGAATTCAAAAACATTGAAGGGAGCAAATATACGTGAATTTCGATATTCGAAATATACGCTTTTGCTCTAAAATAAGACTAAACGAAAGTTTTCTACTCTTTCTTCGAATTAAAAAAAAAAAAAAATAATAAATTACATTCAACTCGTTATATATTCTATATATCAAAATTAAAAAAAATATTTGTTCAATTCTCTTTCATCAGACACAACACGAGTATTAAAACAAATCATCAGCACACGTACACACGCTAATCACGGAGTGCGGGAGCGCTCCGAAGGCAAGTTATAGACGAACCTGAAGGAGCGATCCGTGTTATATTATACATTGAAATGGGTGTGTGAGATTTTGATCTGCTTATTTTACGTTTTATTTACGTTTAAACTTATTCATATTTATAGGTTTAATCGAAAGCCATTTGGATACTCTACACAAATCAGAAAATTTCATGTAAAATATTTATTTCATTTAACAGATATAAAGAACTGAATTATTTTATGTCCGTTTTTCTTTCCTACGAGCATCTTATTTTTCTTCTCATATCCGGTTTATTTTGTCCAGTAACACTTCCGGCGTCTGGCTCTAGGCTTAAATACATATATTGTAATTAGGCACTGTAAAAAGAAAATTTTGATGTATTGGGTAGTTTGGAAAGCTTCCCAAAGTGCCATAGTGTTTCGAAGCGTCGCCTAGCGGTCAAGTTTGTTCGCTCGAGGGTATAAGAGTATCGAAGACTGAACAAAAAAGAAAGCAAAGGGAAGTAAACGTAAAGGAAGAATGGTCTGGGATAAGGATTATCTTCATTATACAAATGCCGACAACCCATTTGGTGTAAAAGTAACTTTCGTTTGTTTGATTGGCAGTAAACAATTTGGATGTACTCATTTAAATAAAATTTGTTTATCACAGTATTAACAACATACTATTTCTTGTATAGTCATTCAATTTGTAGAGAAGTTTTATTAAGTAGATTGGATTAGGAAAGAGGCGAGAGAACAAAAAAGCGAGAGGAAGTAGGAAAGGGAGATAGCAGATTATACAGAAAAAAACGTCTATACTTGCCTTATTGTATACTTTCGTAGAAAGTTTTATATTTCCCCTATAATCAAAACTTGTCAACCCCAGTAATACCACCAAAAATCCG
Organism: Torymus tubicola; assembly: GCA_035583055.1. Taxonomy (NCBI): domain Eukaryota; kingdom Metazoa; phylum Arthropoda; class Insecta; order Hymenoptera; family Torymidae; genus Torymus; species Torymus tubicola. The sequence goes on from JAWWEQ010005952.1 coordinate 40,874, forward strand.
GTCAATTTCTCACTATTACACATACACACACACATACACACCGACATCTCGCGTCACCGTTAATCCCACAGAAAATCATTGAAGGCCAGAAGCGCGCGCGTGGCGACGATGATCCCTCCGGTCGTTTGTATTCCTCGCGACGTCGTCGGTCGGGGCGGCTCTTTTCATCCGCGTACGTCTCGTGTGCCAAGTCTCGCCGTGGCGTCTTTATACGCGCACACGCGACTCTTATATATACATATACCCACACGTGCGGCTACCACCGCGAGCTTCGTGCACTTTTTTTCTTTTTTCTCTCTCTCTCAACACTTTTGTTTTCTCGACGCGACGGCGACTGCTCAAAAATAAGATCCGCGCGGTCTGTATATATATATACGAGGTTTTTCTTCTCAGCGGTAGAAAAGAGAGAGAAAGAGAGGATTTATCGTGTATTGGTTGGTCCACTGAAGAATGAAGTTTTGCAAAACGAAGCATTATGTTGCGAAATTTTATAAGGTTGAGTTATATGGCGACGAAAGTGTGGGATATGAAGGTAGAAAGATTGTATATAAATTTTGTATAATTATGATTTTAATTGATACGCGAGTGTATGTGTGTGTTGATAAAAGTTGCGTGATTTGATGTACGATGACAGGTGTTTCAAGTTCCTTTAGCTCTACGAGATAGAGTTAAATGGAGTGCGAGAGTATGTATATATGCCTGTGTATATATATGTACTATATGTAATTCATGAAAAAGCTTCGCAATGCGCGCACTAGGCTTGATTATTTATTCATTCAGAGTAAACAGTGCGCGGATTGGTAGGTATATAGCTGTCGTAATAATTTATCTTCATAAAAAGATTCGAGATAATATGGTATGGATATTATGCTGTATAATTGTTCTCGAACGCGCTGCAATTAGGACAGATGAGAGGATAAATTTTCTCCTGTCTTACTTATATATGCCTGCGTTTAAGCGGAGAAAATTATGGTTATTAAAGCAATATTCATTCGCATATACATATATATATATATTTTTATATATACCAAGGATATTCGTATAATATCCATTTACCTCTGTTCTTTATTCTCCTATTTCTATATATACGGTTATTACTGTATTAGCTGTACACATATGTATACTTGTATACTGACTCAATTCGAGCGTTTAGATTTCACGTAAATTGAATCCTATAGACTAAAAAGATAAAAAATTGATTGTTTTATCAAAGAAACAAAAAAAATTCACCTACTCCTTTGTCGATCTATAGTATAACCCCCAACTTACGTAACGACATCGTCCTATCAGAGGCAAAAAAAAAATCAATTTACAATATCGCAGACAACAGGATAGTTCTATTACGGGACTCATGCGTATACATAACATATTTTTCTTCGGAAATCAAAATCCGACGAGACACACACACACACACATAAATCGACGTTATATTATACATATGGACTGGCACAGCGAGTACAGCACAAGTTTGTTTCTCGCAATTAGCAATAAAGAAAGAAGGGACAACGCGTGACACATTTATGGAGACCGCCAGACTACGACCCGGTGGAAATTGAATTGCTCGCAGAAAAAGAGGGAGACAGACAGGCAGAGTCGTAGCTTCTATAAGGAAAAAGTTTTCAGAATAGTATCAGATATATGTAGACGATGCCTCCTTCGCTTTATCGTATATATGTGTAACAAGCTTGCGCGAATATATATATACGAATTCGCTGATGAGGCAAGAAGGAAGAAAAGAGTAAGCTGTGGTTATAGGGCGTGTCATGGGATGGATTGACAGACCGGTTGTACGTATATTATGTCTCGGTGATGTGAGTCACATCGCGGTTAATGAATTTTCGAAGATGTATAGAGAAATTGCAGTTAACGTATATAGAGTGCGACCAGTTTACCGAGCTCCTACTTATACCTATCGTGACGTTCTTTTTGGTACTGTCTGCGACTCCGTGCGAGCATAGTTCCGGAGTGTGTGTGTGATCTAAATGTATGTGACAGACGTGGCAGTTTGATCGATCCTACCTTGATATAGAAATTTCATAAACATGTTAATTAAATAAGATTATGTTTATAGCAAAAATCATAATATAAAATTAATATTATTATATATACTATTAGTTAAAATAATGCCAACTGTTAAATAAAAACCCTTTCATGAAAAGCATCCGAAAATACATATATAATTCACGTTACAATTCCCCTTTTATCTTTCATTCCCACGCATAATAAACACAGCACCTTACGCTTACCCATAAAAATAGTCAAAACGAAACCGCCATTCTTATAAAACACATTACTTTTCCCCCCATCCATTTTGGAAAACACATGTATAAACTCTGAAAAAAAATCTCTGCCTGCTGCCATCACACGTGTTGACGTAATTATTGTCCGCAACACTCGTGCGTGCTTGCGTCTGTCTCTCAATAAACAACACAACGAAAAAAAAAAAAAAAATAGAAGCGCAGTCGAAGGAAGCAACTTCCGTTATATATACTCGTCTTATATGCTCCTATATACATACATTTACGTTTCCGAATGTTTCTAACGGAGGCGCGCGCGCGCGTGCACACGCATGGGCGCGCGTATATATATGTATATCTCAGGCTCTATTTATTAAACCGGTTTATCTTGGCGCCTGCTGCTAAATCGTCCTCGCAGAGAGAGAGACTCGTCGAATACATAAATCGAGTATCGCAGGCGTACGATTCGCCCCGCGCTTATATATATATACTTTTTTGTCTACGAGGCGTAAAAGAAGAAGAAGAAGAATCTCGAGTGAGGAATATATGTAGGAACGCATGTATTACCGTAATCTGTCGCACGCACGGTGGACTGGACTTTCTTTTGCTGATCGTTTTTGCCGTCTGCAAGAGGCTCGGAAGTAGAAATGTATATATATATATAGTTGGATGTCTGGTGAAGAAGAGGTGAAGCGTTGGTGTGCGGGTATCGTTCGAGATGTCTGGAGTATACTATATAACGAGGATGAAGAAGAAAACGCTGGATAGATACTTTCGTATATATAATATTGTGGAAAAACGTTCAATGATAAAATGAAACTGATATATTGGTGTTTTTCATTGTATTTGGAGAGAAAAAAACTCTGCTATTCTATTAAACCCTTTTTCTTCCCTATATCTATGACAGAATCGCGAATAACGTTGTGTAACACGGTCGCAGAAAAGAAAAAGAATCAGGTGATTCAGAAGCGATCGACGTATGGCTGCCCTTGCTGAGAAGAAAAAACTTATCCGTATCAGAGAGATAAGAACTTTTGGCATATTAGTAGCTAAAATCCAATTCCAAAGTAAATAAGTTTCTCTCTCTCTCTCTCTCTCTCTCTCTCTCTCTCTCTCTCTTATATCTGTCGACGAAAGATACAAAGTAATGTACGCTCGCGCGTATGATTATATTTCCATTTTTTTCCCATTGCTCCTTCTTCTTCTTCTTATTCTCTCTGATATATACCATACGTCAGAACGATTTTCCGCCTACTTCGCGAATGTCAAGGCTTGCGCGGCCTTGGAACCTCCGCAGGAGGGAGAAGAAATTGGCGAGTTGCGGTTCGTCCCTTTTCTCTGTACTCAGCAGAAAAAAAACGAAAGGGATGAGAAGAGATACAGGAGTTTGATTACTTTTTTTTCGCATACAGCGAAAAGTTCGGTTGCTGATTAGGTGGCTTGTTTATGAACAAACATACATATATCTATATACATATATATATATTTGAGGTTTCTTTTTTCGGTATATCCGAGTGATATATAACATAGTTGTTCGAAGATTCTATCTTTTATTAATTTGTCAGTGAGTAATAGTATAGTATACCTAAACTTGCTTATACCATGGTTCATGAAAATATATGATACGATCTATATATACATTTTTTTCCGACCTATTGTTTTTTCTTTCTCAACAACAGCTCCCGTATTGGAATTTCCGCATAATTTTCCGAACCGTCATCGTTCAATATCAAAATTTTAATTTCAAATTATACAACCAACAGCTCAATCGTCAACCTCACATACACTCGACTTAATTCCAATATCATTGTCACATCCTATTGTACATTTCATACTTCATAACCACACCTGCTTATATACCGCATTCATATATTAATTAGCTCTGGATGCACATCAATCGCAAAAAAAAAACAAAAACCTCTTTTGAAAATTACGCGCTCTTGAAAAGAGAGAAAAAAAGAGACAAGCGCAGTGCTGAGTATGGGCAGAGCGCAAAAAGCAAACAATCAGTAGTCACAGTCAACGTACACACGTACATATATACACGCGCGCGTGTCGCTTGGCTGCCTTATACTCGACGCGGTGCGTCTCTTCTTTGTTCGGCGCAACGTACAACTTCCTTAGCTCATTCTTTTCTTTTTTTACGCAGCTTCGTTATTATAATTCCGGTTCACGCATGATCGATGCGCTATGCACGCACGTGCGTATGGATTTTACGGATCGTCGCATTGTCGTATATAGCCAGCGTACGTTATTTCCGATCGATGTTTGTATTTATATATATGTATATATACGTTATGGTAAGGAAGGAAACATGATGGGTTTGATCGGATCTGTGCTTTGGTTTTTGGCTTACATAAGCTTGGTATGGTACGTTGTATTTATACGGGGTAAATGTATAGCAACGGTGAATTTGTACTCGTTATCTTATGGTATTTCAATACTCTGTATATTTTTATTGTATTTTATTTTGGAATTTAAATGTAATGGAAAAGTAGCTACAGTGTTGGTAATTTCTGTGAATAAAGTGTATACGTCAAAAGGTTGGCGAATGTGAAAGAGATTAATTATACACTGTTTGTAACCTTAACATTCGAGCTTGCTATTTATTTATTTTTGATGATTTATTTACATAGTTATCAATCTTAATCAATTATAAAGCTCGAGATGCAATGCCAAGTAATGCTTAATGAATGAGTTGTCTAGTAATATACCGTTCAAAATAAACACAAGAAACATCGTGTCGTGCCAAAAAAACATATGTATATATGTTTACATATCCGAGGTTGGCAAACTAATGCGTCTTTCTCATATTTGCAGTTTTCTACGTGTATATAATATATGTATGTATATAATGGCATTTGTAAAAAATGCGTGAGCTATCCTTAGAAATGATTACAAACAGAGCGAGTAAATATAATAATCAGTTTTACTTACATTTGTCATTTGAAGTGAACGCGTTAAAGAGCGCTAATGACAGGTCGATACTTTGTTGCTAAGCTAATTTAGATGAGAATTATCGGTATATTTAGGGAAAAAATATGCCGACGTGTATGTATAATGTTTGTAAAGCTGTTGGTCGTATTTGTACGAAAGAACTGAGAGAAACACTTCGGTTACTGTTATGACTAATTAGTATTCTTAAATTAAACCCGGAGGCAGAGCGTTGAAAGCTCATTACTTTGTCGCAAATCGTGGCACTTTTGTAAAAATAAACGTTGCGGAAAAATCAAAGCAAAGTTCTATTTAAATATATACGGGTACTTTGTAACTTATGTTTTTAAAGATATTTTGTAAAGATGTTTTGTAACAATAAATTATTATAATTACATGAGATTAAATTGAAACAATTTCAATAAAAAAATGCTACGATAGAATCCGCTATAGTCCTTCTATTAGACTACAACCAACTAATTAATTTATTTTGAAATATGCAAAATTCTTAACAAAAATAACCATACAATTCCCCGTGCATTCGAACCAACTACATATACCAAACCACACATACATACACACACACATACATACATGTGCACGCACAATGAAACTATTCTTCGTAAAAAAGCCGCAGAAAGGCAAATAGCCCGTTCAGCCCCGTCGGCCGGTGCGCGTCAAGAGTCGAGTGTTTTGTCATGGGAGCCGTTGGCTGCGCAGTCCACGGCTCTCGTCGTATATTATACACGATGCGTCTCTTTCTCTCTCTTTCTTTCTTTCTTTCTGCTGCAAGGATCGAGCAAACAGTACGACGCATTAGTGCAATTAGTACATACGCGAGTGTGTACGAGAAGAAGCGTATATGGTGAACTTGAAGTATATATACTGAAGGACTCGCGAAATGAGAAAAAATGAAAAGCGAGTCGCTGCCGGAGTGTCTTGTGGGAACGTATATATACTTCCAGTCGCGTGCATTATGATTTGTACTATTTGGATGTGGAGAATGTATAGGGGTATGGAGGGACGCGTGAGTGTATTGTTGGTTTACTTGGGGATGGGAAAATCACTTGAACGTCGTTGTTTTTTTTATTTTGGGGTTTTTTTTAAGTTGGGGGTGATTAAAATGTTACGTTATTTATATTTGAATTTAATAGGTTTGTAGGTTTTCTTTGTAAAATAAAGAAAATGGTATTTGTTTAATTTATGAATGACTTACTTCTATTATTATAGAAAATCTTCTCTTCGTATTTAATGTTGGAACGTATATATCATCAATTTTTCATTCCAGATATGTTATTTGATATAATCATCGCTTCCCTATATAAACGTTCTACATATTTCACTCAACGATTTTAAAAAAATAAAACGAAAGAAGCATACGGAATCAATCCTTTAAAAAAGTCTAAATATTTAGATAACCGTTGAACGCTTAGACGTCCAATGAACTCTACAGCAATTCAATACGGCGACGTCTGTCAGTTAGCGACAGATCAAGAATCGACGAGTGTATTTATTTACCCGTCGCTTCAGCTCGATAAAAAAAAAATCGTCGGCGAAAAGATCGATAGGTTTAATCAAACCAGACACGTTGTGTCTATCGACGCCTCGCGGTGTTTGAGTGAAACGTATATATAATATCCGATGTCTTGTCGCGCGTCGGTCGATGATTCGATTGATCGTCGCGGCGCATATATATAATATAGACTGTTTGTGTGTGTTTAAAAGACGAAAAAGATATATATTCTTCATAAGCAGTTAGTCATACTCGCGCTGTGTGATAAAGGGCGCACAAAGAACGCGATTGACGCGATGATTTTATTATAGGACTTTATCTGGTAATTGCTAATGTGTAGAATGTCACGTATACGTGTCATTATAGAAATAAACATTTCTTTGTCAATATAGCTGTAAACGTTAGACGACGAGTTAATAGAAATGTTTACTGTCACGTTTTGTTTTGATTTACAATTTTTCAATTCAGAATACATATATAGCGGCTAGTCGTGGTCTATTGACGGCAATATAGAGTGCTTTAGGAAACCGTATATAGATATAATTTGACCTGGAAACACGAATGAACTGGTTATACCATCGATTGAAAACTAGTTTTTATATCACTTAATAACAATTCATTTCTTTCCTATTCATTAATATTTATTTTTCCACTGTACGCAAATACAAAAAATACAATATACATATACGTACACCGAAAGGTCATTGCACATAGCACCAACGACCGCAACAATAATCACGCGTGTAACTCCCCGTATATAGCTCACGGTTTCACCAGCTAATTTTTAATTTATAGCTCGCGTATATATATATATATATATATGTGCACCGATTCCAAAACCGACGTAATATACAACCGATACGAGCGGGCAATTATACGCGCGCAAGGCAAAATACGACCAGCGGGCCTGCAAAAGAAGTGATCGCAAATCGAATTCCATTCGAAATCCGAGGCAGACCGTGACCACGGCGCCTTGTATACTTATACATATATATATAGTAACTTGAAACTCCACCTCCCTTTATATATACATATACATATACGCGAACGACGTCCGTCAACCGTCCCGCGTCGAATATAATTTGGGTATATAGAGAGGGTTGGCAAAATCAAGCGACAAAAGCGCGCGGCGGTGCGCGTGCGCAGTATAATGCAGAAATAGCTTTAGCAAATAGACGCCTATTAATAATTCGACTCATCTCGAATTTCCGCTCGCTGCAGCCGCCGCACCGGTCGTTCGTTGTTCTTATCGCGCGGTATATACATATATACGTTAATACAATGCGCGCGTTCCGAGTATCATCCAGTGGCGGCGGCAAGCGGTTGTAGCACGAGGTATTGCTGATATTTTGTCTACGGTTAAAGCGGAGCTCGTAAATTCCTTATTGAGCGGATTATGTGTGTGGGCTGAGAGAAGTTTTGATTGGAGTTCGGATCGTGACGTGCGAAGGAATGAATTTCGTGGAGGTGTGCGGAGAGAGAATGTTATAAATGATGCGAGGGAAGAGGGTGACGATGTTATATACTCTTGGGGATGTTGTGGTTGTTGGTGATTACGTTTTTTTGCATTCTTTAGGACGATTTGAAGATGGTTTGGGATGGCTTTTGTGTATATGTGGTTGCGTTTTTTTCAGTGACAAATGTACTGCACTTATGTGTTAAATCGTACGCGGTCATGTATTTTTTTAATGGTTCCCTCGTGTATTTTATCATAATTCTTTAAAGGATATAATGTTCTTTGATTATGATAAATTCATGCGTATAATATATTTTTAGTTAGTCTTAAGATGCCTGAGCACTTTCGTGATAAATGAATTTTATCTCGGTATAACCTCTTACGCGGAAGTTATTTTTGTTATGAATAATTTTTATTTACAAATATTTCGAAAATTTAAAATTTAATTAATTCATGTCATAATTTTACTTAAAGAATGATAATGACGATTATATATTATTCACTAAACGAATGATTTAAATATATAACATTATTCGAAAAAGTTTTTACAGGAAGCTTTACAGTATAATATAATATAATAACGATTATTAAAATGAGTAAATTGTATAATTTTCATCAGTATATAAAAAAATATTAATCAAGCCGAATGAGGAAATCAATTTAGCCCGTCGACGCATAGTAATATTCAATTAAAACCAAAAAAAAATGCGTTAATATTCATACACACCGCGCGAATTAAAGGCAAACCAAAAAGGTAAAGACTCCGAATGAAAAGAAAAAACCGTCTATTCTAATAAATAACGGACTTTGGCATTCCAGCATCCGACACATGTGTGCACGACACAAATGCCGCGCGATTTCTATATGGCGTAACGATAATCCGACAAGTAAATTATCCACTTCAAGGTGTGCGTGTGTGTGTGTGTGTCCATGCGTGCGTCGCAGGCTTACGAAATACAAACGTCGAAATGTGAATTTCGGATGTGTTTGCGCATGCGTATACGTGGTTCGGAAATTCGGACTTGTTCGACTAGTCGTTGCGCGCCTGAAGCGAAGCAGCGCGTTAAGTAATGGTTATAGAGCTAATGCGGCAATGTGTGTAGCGCGGCTAAATTCAAGAACCGTAATTGTTTATTGAAAGCGATATCGAAAGTAGCAATTGGTAAATGCAACGCATGTTTATGTGGTTGAAAAGGTAGTTTATGGGCGGTCGACTTGTCGTAGATTTTCAGTTTGAATATGTCGATTAGTTGCTGCCGTCGCGCGGGTTGCCTATAGTTGGCCATGTCTCAATAATCAGTTTGGATTTCCAAGTAATTTGTAAATATTGATTAATTGGTTGCCTGAATCCGTAGCATTGGAGTTATACAACATGGGCGATAAGAAGAATTAGGATTTGCTTTCAAGAGATTAAAATTTCTCTATTAATGCGGCGGCGATCGTTTATGGGATATATAGAAGTGCGGGTTTGGAATTTTTTGGGAGATTTGATAAGATACATTTGGTTATCGAACCTTTTTGGACTTGTAAAATTTTGTATGATCTTGGTTTCTACCTAACGAAAAGGTAATAACAATTGATGCTATTTATCGTAACAGTGGGCTGTATTTAAATTCTTAGACAAATTATCATGTATTCGACAATAAGTCAATGAAAATGAATAAAAATAATGAAAAAGAGAAAACAAGTTTCATTATAAATTATCATAATTTTAAAATTTCAAATGTGTTTTTTACTTGACGCAAATTATATAGCAATTTTACTATCAAATTATACCTACTTAGAAATTAAATAGCAATTAAATATTAAATTTGACATCTCGCGGATCTCAAATCATTTGAAAACATTAAATCCTTTATTTTTGACAGATGCCACCAGATGTATATACTAAATAAATTTCAATTTACACCACATTAAGTAATAAATTATTAAAAATTAATAAACTCGACACCATCATCGACATACCGACCCTGTCACACCCCCATGAAACCCAACAACAAAAATCCTCAGTAGTAACAGACTTCCAAACCGACAAAAGAAAAAAAATGAGAAAAAAAAAACAAACCTCCCTAACGAGACGATCCTCCCCTTATATACCAACCACTCCTCTTTTTTTCCCTCCTCAACATATGAGGAGGAGTTCACGAGGGCGTAGCCGTTTCGAATCACACTCTTGCCTTATAGCTGCAGCGGTGAAAGGCTGCCGCATATCCACACACACACACACACATGCAGACATACATTTGCGAAACGCACTTCACGCGTCCCCTTAATCTTGATGGATTCCCTTGCGTGAATTTCACGCTCGTCCCCAAGGCGAACGC
>JAWWEQ010005962.1:0-51332 GCA_035583055.1 Torymus tubicola
AATCTGAAAAAATTCAGGGTAACATATGGGATGGTTACGAAACGATTTAGGTGATTTTAAAAGAAAAAAAATTTTGACCTCTCGATTTACCTGAGAACTGCCCATATATAGACTTTTAATAAACGAAAGGTTGTATTTTTAGTTGAGCGTTAGCCAAGAGAATATCAGTACCACTGCGAATTACTTATACTCAGCTACAGTTTCGAGAGATCGAGGTGGCAAGTTTATTCGCGACGGCCGAGAATGTATTAAGTTTGAGGACTGACGAAACGACAGAGTAAGCCTTAATTATTCTACGACCTACTGTGATACATAAACGTGGTGTGGCCTATCGATAGCACACGAGAGAGATGGAGAGAAGCAACTACTACAAGACCATAGTTTACCAAGACTTATCAGCTGAGCACCTGGAGCTGTCGCTAAAGCTGGTTTGGGCTGGCCAGCCCGGTTACACTGCAAGGGCTGGACTAGGAGTGACAAAAGTGGACGAGTAGAGATAACTCAGGAGCGTGGCTCAGCTACACTCATCGCCTTCCAGGACCAGCTATGTCTCCTAGATATTTGTGGCTCTCAAGGCCAATAATGTTGCTTAGTCCATTTTCCTTTTTTACGTAAGCTCTTTCGATGTTGTTTTTTCGATACAGTATGCGTAAAATGAGATTTTACACATTCTATAATTTTTTTAAATCGCTTTTACGCCCCCTGTATAGAAAAATATCGTTCGATACATGTGTAAAAGATGATTCTACACTCGTGTGATTGTCGCCCGAGCGAAGCGAGACACCTGACACTCGTGCTAGAATCAACACTTTCGCACTTGTATTGAAATATACTATTTTCATTCACTAATAGATATTTCTTTAAAAAAGAGACGTTGTTATCGATGTAATGAAAGTTAAAAGGCTCTTGTGACTTAGTGCTCGAGGTTACTCTTACGGGGACATCGTCTTCAACTGGAACGGGGCTTTTTTGCAACATCAAAGATACACTTCTTCATACATGTGCTGGCACAGTTTACATTACTTTCAGAGAAAACACTTAGCGAGCATTGTTGTCGGTTTTCTTCTTACGTTGTAATGTTCAAATAGTAAATGTTTTAATCAAAAGCTAAGAAGTCCTAGTGTAGATGAGGTGAAAGTTAAAAATAAGAGCTTTAATGTAAGATATTAATATTTACTTTTCAGCTGCTGGTACGCCTGTTGATGATCATTATGAAAAATTTTTATTCGTAAATAATGACGCGTAATGAAGGAATCCTTGTATAAAATTATGAAAAAACTATTAAAAAGGTACATTTTCTTATTTTAAATACAACATTGATTGGAACAAATCAATGATTCAAATAAAATTAAGAAATGTTCAAAAAACATCTATTTTCCCTAGATTTGTGAAGAAATGTCTATATCTCTTTTATTAATATCCATTCAGAAAAATGCCAAGACACGTGCCTATTCGTTTTTCAACTTCAAGCATTTCCTGGAATTTCATTAAAATCGGAATTTGTTAGACGTAACCGTCGAATTTTTACAATGAGAGTTTGGCGACCTCCTAAGGTTCACGCATACTTTGCTCACGACTATTAGCACGCAAAATCTCCGGCTATAAGATCTCTTTGTTCGCCGGGCGTGCTTCGCATAATTAGTCACACCGTATAGCAGCCTGACTTTTCTTTTAAACTCGAATAAGTGAATATGAATCATGTGCGCATTAAATACGAGTGGAATTCGTTCCCTCTTTCAAATAAATCTACGACCTTGCATTTATTTAACGGCTATATAAATACATTCTACTAATTTCTATACATATTTGAATTGAGAGAATTTATTGCTCACCCACTAATTTGCGCGTCATACTTTCAACGTTGTGTACAAATATACGAGCTTTCTCTCCAAAAAGAGGGGGACATCTGGGCTGACGTGGCTCTCTCCGAAGGGAGAGGATAACAACTACCCGGGGCACACTCACACAGAACGATATTCTTACACGACGATGTTCTTTCACTTCCGATTACATGACGCTGCTTTCTCATTTTCTCGACCCGACGCAACACTCATATATACACACGTAGGTACACACTCGTCTTGATCCATAAAACCCGACGTCGACGACGTTTGCACTAACGTTCTTGTTTTTGCGCATTCTGTACCTCTTTTCTAACGTCGATCTTGTCGTTGGTACTAGGCAGACATCCCTCCTCTCTTTCTTTAATTTCTAACTCTGACCATGGTTTTGCTAATTATAATGGCCTTCAACTGTTCCGTCAAGAGTCGCGTTTCATTTGGAACTCCGGGTTTTGTGGCTTGGCGAGCTAAAGAAGGTTCTAGTATATATTCTTTTGTAGGTATACCATTACATGTGTATTCCAGGCTTTTTGAAGGTTTTTTACGCGATTTTCATCACATTTTGTGATTTTTCACAATTTTTGAATACATCGAATTTAATATTGATTAGACATTAATGACTTTTTCACCCATTTTTCCCATGTTAAATTCTCATAAGAAAAATGGATATTTGGTTAAAATAGTGTCACAAGACCGTTTTCTATGTTCTAAATTTTATTTTTCTATTTTATGACCTATAGAACAAGAAAAAATTTATTACAGGTGCATACAAACTTTTTTTCATTATTTTTACGACAAAGTTTTGAGAAAGTTTTTGTAAACGTAATAATAAAATTAAATATAAAAATGGTGATAATATAATTTACTTTTGTTTGTCACATTTCATTTAATATCAAAATTCCACGGTACTGATTTTTACGCGTCGTGACGCAAGAATGAGAGTGCAAGCATTAGAAACAAAAGCCTAGTCGCATCAAAGCGTTTAAAGATCTGCTAACTTTCTTCTTGATGTAATCCTGGCCTTATCTAATTTTCTAAATTTTGATTTTTAATTTGGATGAAATAAAGCGAATTTATTATACTGCTAGCGGTATTCATCAGAAGCCATAACAATTGTAAGAGGATTTCTGAATAATAATTTTTATGTGTATAATCTACATTTTATATAGAACTATTCATATGTTAAAATTAATTGAAAGAAATCGATTTTTAGCTACTTTTTAACCATCTTTTAATTTCAAATATTAGTACAGATATCAATTACTAATATTGTAATTTTAAGTCACAAGTTTTATTCATTGTAATAAGAGTGAACTATTAGAAAAATGACCAGATTTCGTCATTTTGTCTCATTCAGCCCTCCCTTTGAAACAGTCTAGTGATTTAAGGAAATTTTCGCAATCAGTATTGTTAATGTACAACTATCACAGTCACAAATAGTTAAAAATATACATTTGTACTAAAAATAAAGATCTACATATATATTTTACCATTTTTGCTTTGTTTTTAATATTGAAGTGGTCGGCCCACTGGATTTATTAATTCTGAAAGTCAATCCTTACATCGAATTCGTAAAGTAAATAATGGGATACGTAGTTTTGATTAATTTGAGTTTAAATTTATAAAAATAAATAAATAAAAAATTTAATAAAAAAATTTGAACGTTCTTGTAAACTAAACCGCTTTAAAGCGGCATTACTCGCTCTGTCAGTTCGTACGTTGAGTTGCGCTACTTTATGGTTTGAGATATTTCCTGCGTATCAAATAATCACTTTAACAGCGGAGTTAGCCGTATTTATTTATAATCTTTATGTATGAAAAGTGAAAACGCTTGCATTATATACAACTACTTAAGATATGATCATTATTATAAAAATAAAGCGAAAATTAAAATTTCTTGAAAAACAGTGGTAACATTCCATTATATAGCAGAGATGTCATTCGAGTGAAAACGTATTCCATGCTAATTTAAATTCGCGGCAAACGACAAGGCATCTGTACTGCTCTTGTTGACGTAACGACCCATCGACAGAATGGACATCCAACATTTACCAGCTGCTGCAAACTTAACGCCGCTATCCTAGTTCACCTATCATCGTGGCAACTAATAACCGGCAGACGCCTATCAGCCTGAATCATTCACGTGAGTGCGCGTGCACGCGAATCGAATATCCCGAGTGGCCTCAGCCACCCGCGAGGGTAGTGGAAGGAAGGGGCGGGAAAACAGCGGTGAGCCGACTTTACGATCGTTATCGATTTTGAAGCCGACTGCCGCCACCGCTGCAGAAGAGAGCGTTCAGTGAGCGTCCGTTCTCTTTTTTTTTACACGCAGGGGAGAGATTTATGGCGGTGAATCTGGGCTACGCCCGCGCGTGTGAGCCGTTATTAAATGTTAATTCTGTTTGGTAAGTTCTTTTTTTTTCTTCCGCAAAAGGAGTGAGAGAAAGAAAAAACGACCGAAGAGCGATAAATAACTGTCAGCGTTGTGTAAACGCGCGAAAGTCGCTGCGGGCATTTCGCTGCATGAGTTTTTAAATGGTGTTACAGGATGTTTACTCTTTCAGCTTTAAATCGTTATCGTACGGAATTCTCGCAAATGACGGTTGATGAATGGATGTCGCTTTTCAAATGTCAAAAGAATTATTATCAAAGGGTTTCATGAAACCTCTGCTTTCAATAGTTTTAACTTATTATAACATCAAATATTATTTTTATAAATTTTATTAAAGACACGGAAATAGACAATACAATCATAATCTTCACTTATCTAATCTCGATTTGTCTAAGATTGGATGAAAGGTTTACTAGACTAAGAAAGAAACCCATATTTTAGCCATTTTGTCAAAGGACCTTATATGATATACCGATATTAAAGCTATTTCATTTTTAAAAACTATTAATTTTAAAGAATATTGATATTAAAAAAACCAAAACAAAAAAAGATTATCAAAAGAGACAGAGAACGCTGAATATGTTTCATTAAAATGTATTGATTTTTCAAAAAATTTTAAGCAACTAAAGATAATGCAAGAAAAATACTAAAAGTAAAGCAGCATTCTATCCGGTTTCTTATTTCACTTATAATTGCTTAGTATTTTTTAAGAAAAGTTAACGAGACAAAGCTTGTGAATTGTTATTCAAAAAAAGTAATTTTTTCTGGAGGATTACTTACATTATAAAACCGATTGGCAAAATCGCGAAGACGCACGGATCTCTTTTCTAGACTAATGGATGATTCTGTAAAGTTTTAAACAAATTGGTCGCTCAAAGGTTAAGAAACCTTTTTATTAGACAATCGACAAGTAGCAATGTCCACGATGTCCTTATTTAATTTACAAATTTGCAGCCTGTGAACCTGTTCTATCATTTGAGGTAACTAAGAAGACGATATTTAGAAAAAAATTGGCGCTTTGCTAACTAGAAGAGGCTCAGGGTTATGGAACACCAATTTTCTTGAAACTCACAGAGGTTGTAGGTAATAATACTATACCATGAACCTCTGTAGAGTTATATACCCTAATGCCACCCCAGTAAAAAGTTACAGCTATTTTAATTTTGGAAAAGAACTGGAAATAAATTTTTTCCATTTATTGCTGTTTTTTTCTGTTTGTGCTACAAACAAAGTGTATTTCATTATTTATATGAATATAATGTACATAAAACATGTTAAATGTTCTAAATCATGTGTAAAAATTTGTTTCGAAAAATTCCGTTATCTGAATATACAGGATGTCCTAAAAGTATGGATACACCTAAATTTCTCTGAAAATAAGGACGCTAGAAAAAAACTTTAAATACAAAAGTTTTGGAAAATCAAAACGATGATTTGATAGTGACCTTGAATTTGACCTTGAGCTTGAGCTTTAAGCTTATTTGAAGGTCAACGTGATTTTTTAAAATAGCAACCCCTATTTTTTACACGGGATTCTGAAAGAGTGGGAAATGTTACGTCCAAAACGATAGTTTTTAATTTTTAAAAATGACCTTCAGAAGGTGTGAAAAATAGGGGTTGCTACTTTTAAAAAATCACGTTGACCTTCAAATGATCTTGAAGCTCAAACTCGAGATCAAATTCAAGGGCATCATCAGATCACCGTTTTGATTTCCCAAAATATCTGTATCTAAAGTTTTTTTTCTTGCGCCCTTATTTTCCGAGATATTTAGGTGTGTTCATACTTTTAGGACACCCTGTATGCTATGGTAGAGCTCATTCCTTTTGTACAGGAGGATTGTACAAACAGCAAAAAAAGCAAGAAATGAAAAAAAAAATGTACATTTCGTACACATTTTTCCAGTTGTTTTTCAAAATTAAAATAGCTGTAATTTTTTTCTGGGGAAGTATTAGGATCTATAACTCTACGGAGGTTTATGGTATTATATTACCTACAACCTCTGTGCGTTTCAAGAAAATTGGTGTTTCGGAACCCTGAGCCTCTCCTAGTAAGTGAGAAAGTTTTTAAAAAGATTTATTATTTGTTCTTATACTAAATACATAGAATCAATGTAATTCAATTTTGGACTGACATTATTTTTTCAGTTAACATTTTTATAACTTTTCATTTAGTCCCATTAATTTAACAGATTGTATTTCGAAAAATAATTAAACTTACATCTTTTGCATATTCTCCTTTTACTTCAAATCCCCTTTATTTACAACTCATTTATAATTCTAAGAACATAAAATTACGCTTGAATGGCCTCTTATAATTATACGTTAAAAATATTTTTTATAGAAGATGATTCGATTAATAGAGCTTTACGTTGAAATTGAGATTGTTTCAAATAAGAAATAATATTAATGCCAGATATAAATAAAGTCATAATTTCTGTCGATTAAACATGATTAATTCAAGTACCATTATGAGAAATGTTCTTTGATAATCATATGTGGTCGTTGTCTTCGTGATTTTTTCATTTTCTGCTACTCTTTCCGAATCATATTTTTATTTCGGCACCACAACTGAAGTTTGAACCAGATGCATCGCGGACTCATTATCACTATAAATAACTAATCCGTACCTATAAAACAGACACGCACTTTCGATCTCCAGTATACCAACTATCAATTTAATGTAAATGCTGCATAATACAGGTAGATCAATTATTATTATGTAAGTTAATTTATATAATGATTTGGAATATTGTTTAATAAAGTAGCGAATGCTTGCCCGGAGTTTCATTATGTTATTATGGAAAATGGAGAGAGAAATTGTAATCGCAATGTACAACCAAAATTATGTTCTACGTAATTGTAGAAATTGAGTTTCTAGTGAAATATTTACTGATGCATGTATTTTCTACTTAAAAGCGTCCATTTGTATCTATTAATTACGCTCGAATTTGAATGAGAGAGAGAGAGTGAGAGAGAGGGAGAGAGAGGGAGAGAGAGGGAGAGAGAGAGAAAATGTACTTAATCTCTTTCTGGTTGCATTTGCAAATTTTTCCTTGGTCAAGCCATAAGTAGATAGTGGGTAACAGGGGCTTTATTGAGGTGAGAAATATCTCGAAAAATCGAAGCAAAATTTACCGCTTCTCATATGCTTAAGCATAGGGCGACTGTCATTTGTTTCTTCGTTTTTATCGATATCTCGTGCACCTCAATACAGCTCCAGTACGCGACAATATCGTTGAAGAAAACGCTGTAGTGATCGATTTTTCAGCGAGTAGAGAATACACAAACATACACCACACTTTTCATTTTGTGGGTCTGTATTATTAATAATGCGTCACATACGCGACTAATTCTGCCTGAAAAATCACATTTTTAAATTTGATGTAAAAAACATAATTCTTAATAGAAAACATCACATCGATTATCAGATGAAAGAGATAATTAGTCTAAAGCGCTATTTTGATAGTCACATACGACAAAACAAACTGATAAGAGTTTTTATAGTAAACTTTTTTTATATTTGCAACCCCATTTAAACGCTATGATTCCGAAACTGTGTCGAGGAAAACGTTACAGCGTCTACACAAACCCAACGTTACGTCAAACGATAGCGTGCAACTGCTCGAATTACTCCTATTATTTGTTTTCCATTACTCCTTCGACTTTCTAGAATTTCTTGAATTTGTAACGACTTACAACGATATTCGATAACCTATCAATGTTGTTTTTTAGTAACAATTTTTTGTACATTAAAATGCTTGGCATTGTTTTAAAATATTATTAATAAAAAATTTGCGCAATAGGAATAAAAGTGAATTAAAAAGAAATTTCGTTTCACCAAGTAGGATAGAGTCTAAAAATATTAAAGAAAAATTGACTTACCGAGTCAATTTTTTATTAGTATGCATGAATTAATTTATTTTAAAAGCATGACAATTTTTCTGTAAAGCCAAACGATTTCGACTCAGAATTCCCAACAATTCCGATGCTTAAGTGCAGCGTGTGCCAGTTCTACAATTCCTTAAACTAAAAAGTAGATTAAAGGAGTACAAGGCTTCTTGCAATAAAAACGTTCGTTCTGTGAGTGATGAATCGCCCTTTTGGAGTTTACTCAAGTATTTACTGAAATCTACTTAATAAATGAGTTATTGTTTTTTTGTGATTTCACTATTTGATAAGCGTTTTTATAAAAGATTATTTGCAATTATCCATCTCCCTTTGAGAATGAAAATAGCTTTCTGCTGAAGCATTTTGCCAATATTTTAAAATGATTGAAAATTCTTTTTATTTTATGCTGCGTAGGAAAAAATAAATTCCTAAAAAAATTTTTGGAAAAGAAGTTTTGATATTTTTAAACGACAATGAAAACAAACTTTTGTCTATACAACATGGCGTTATTCTAATCGTCGATTTTTAGATAGTTGGTGGCTTAAGAGATATTCTTTTTTTAATGTAAAGTTTCAAATATATATATTGTAGAGCTTAGAATGACATTGTAATACCGAGTAGAATGTGGGTCGAATTTTTCAGTTCTTCGCATAAATTGTAATGTACTTTTTTACTACTTCTACTTATATTACTATAAAATGTACTAATTACCTTTTCCGTTGAATAAACAGATCTTTTCACAAACCTCTTTGATACGATGTTTCAAGAGTTTATAGAATGTATTAAAAAATAATTTAAGTATATAAATATATATATATATATAGACTTTTCTACAGCTGCGTGTTAGAGTTATTTCGTAAAGCAGCGATTGCATCTCTGACTGAAATTCTCACACCTTGAGGCGTCTTTTAAATTGACGTGCTTTCTACGTGTACTTTTTGAATTTTTTCATCATTAAGAAAAATTCTTCTTATGATGCTTGCTTGAATCACATTCCCATATTATACAAACTTAGTAAATATTAAATATTAATTTTTAGTGCTAGATTAGGTTATTGATTTTTGTTTTAAAATTAACTTCAACTAAAAATATTACCCTTCCCCTATTTATTTAAATCGAATAACATTTTTGTCCTGTCTAAATCAAGTAACTTTATATTTAGATTGTATACAGAGATAATATAATTGCCGCTATTAAAAATTTAATGCGTGAGCTGAATTATTTTCACCTGTACTAAATTACAATTCCAAAACTTTTAACGGTTTCCGAGGGTGCCAGTCCAATAAAATCTTACTTGGATTTATGGAACATCAGATAGACGAAAATTTATTTCTGAAAGCCAACTCCGTGACTAACGTCACAGCAAATCTAATCGCTAAAGATATATGATTCTACAGGCGGCCTAATACCACTTCATCGAAATACTTTATTTTGTTTTTCATTTATCGCTTATCACTTATGGTGGTCAGGTATGGATATGAAATATGGCAGCTTCCACTGATTTATTTGGTACTTTATTGAAAACCAACATATCAAAGACTTTCATTTAACATAAGTTTGCTTTTATTTTTAGCACTCAAACATTTTCCGTATTTCATGAAAGAAAAAGAAAATTGAAGTTTTAAAAATATATTTTTGAACTTAGCTAACGTTTCGATTACAAGCGCAAACTAAATTTATTTACAGTTCAAAAACGATAGCGATGAAAAACATCGACGAAACTTGAAACTCAGGGTATAGCTCGAAAATGTCAAAAGTAGCTCGGGCCGAAATGAGAAATCCGTCACTACCTTTGCGCACGTCAATCATCGCAACGAGCATAATATCTACGTGAGCTAAACAAGCCAAATCACGCGCCCGTCCACTCCGCTAAAAAAAACTCTACCGAAAAATTGTTCGTGTCAAGTTTAAAAGAAAAACTCTTTTTGCCCCTACGGCGATCGATCATCCATGTACGGGTATCGCCAATGCAAGCAACCCACTTCGCTCTCTTTCTCTCGCTCTCTTTTCTCCCTTACGTTCAAGTTATATACGCCCCGGAGAAATCAGCAAGTCTACCTTATCCTGTTATCTCTCAGGAGAGAGGAAAGGGAGAGGGGTGGGGATGACGACGAGCTTATAGCTACATGCGTTCCCAGCGGAGGTGCCACGCGACCCGCTTATCGGGTGGGTGTATCGCTCGCGCGTACGCACTGAAATCGAGAGGCAGCCGTCTCCCTCCCTTTTCCATGCCAAAAATATACCCGGAGGCGCGACGATCCTCCTTTTTGACCCTGTGTTTCGCAGTCTTTCTTTCATTCGGTGAAAAGGCAAGTTAGCTCTCGCGCGCATCTATAAGCCAGGTAGGTGTGTGTGTGTGTGTGTGTGTGTGTGTCTGTGTGTATGATAGCATTGATCTTCGAGGATCTGCGCCGTCCGAAAAGGTCGCCGCAGCTTATAGGTATTCACGTATTCTCGACCTGTAGGCTCTTTTTGATGTCATATGATGGATGACGCTCGTCACGTTTTGGCTATTGATTCCACACGGGAGCCAGGGGAGGGGGCGTAGTTTTGTTACATATTTAGTCACGGGCGTGATGGATGATTGTCTTTGATTCACGGTTAATAAATGTCCGCGAGACTTTTAATGGGGTGTCGAGTGACTCGAAACGACATAATGCCAAAAGCTTTCGTATATACGTGAACTCACTGGTAATGGGAAACAGAACGATGACTGGGAATATGTATATCGCTTTATAGCTGCGGAAAAGAGGCGGAATCAAATGATCCCACAGTTACGTTCAGGCAGCTATTATGAGCTTAATTATGTGGCGCAAAGTTAATTACTGTTTTATCTTATAGTGAATATATTTCATTGTCCTTGATTAATTAATGCTTTAGAGTTTCATATGTATTTACTAATTAATATTAGATTCTTTATTATGATTTGATTTTTTTGTAATAAACTTATTAGATCAACAAAGTCTTAAGTTCAAACAGAATATTTCCTTTTTTTCGTCGATTTACAGAAGATAATAACAAATTGGAACAGTGTAGAAGCTAATACATAAATTATTCTAAAAAGATAGACATCGTACAAGAGAGAAGTTTTTATAGCACGTGGCCTGAGCCGACGATTAAGTCACGCCTATTCGTGGCCTGCTCGGTCACGGATATGCGTGACGGCGGGCTTAGATAGGCTGTGCTATAAAATTCTGTACAATATTCGTGCCTTAAGTAACCCATTGTTGCACGCCGTGCTACTTAAGGCACATGCATCGTAATGTACTATAAATAGAATGTTACGAAGGTGAGCCAGCAAATAATAATTCATAATAAATGAAAAAGGGCTTGAAAAAAAGAACATAGTATATCTCGGTTAAAGATCGAATCCAGGAACTTCCGTTTATCGACATACCATCGATGTCTATGTGTCTTTTTTCTCGAGTAATTTTCGTTCCAGACATATGAGGTAGCGGAAATCGACATTTACATCAATCTACAGAAAACTACATAATGTTATTACACTAGGTTCATAGTTCTTTTTTGTTGGGAGACAAAAAGTTTGTCAAAATATTAGTGAAAAAGTTTGAAATTTTTTTATATTTTGTTAATCTATCCCATATGCAGGGATTCTTATAATATATGTACACTAATCGTGAATTTTGAAGAGTTCAATGTGTTTTTCAGAATTCAATTTCGATTGGCTAAGTTATACGGTCCTGGGATTTATGAGTGTGGAAATTCAAGTTTAATAAAAATTATCCTTCTATCTTAGCTTGTCTGATAAAAATTCAAAATGTACCTCAGCACATTAGTGCAGAATTTGCTTATATCTTCAAAAAATGGATAAAGCATCGTCAAATACGTACTTTTGCAGACTAACCTGTGAATTCAGCAAATAATACTTGTGGACAAATAGATCCTTTTTCTCTAATCCAAGCCAAGTGATCGCTACAAAATTAGCCCCTAACGAATTTCTTATATAAGAATAGTTAAATGACTTATTTGCCTAAAAAACCAATATATTTTCACTTTGTAACAAGAATCGATTGAATCTGTGTGAAATAAATGATATAACAAAATTTAATTTTTTTCCAGTATATTCAAGTATCAGTCGTGCACAGCTATAAATTATTTCAAGTTTCGTCAGAAATAGAAGAAAATATAAGGCTAAATAAAATAAACAGTCAATGATCGGTCAATAAACGCGAACTCTGCGATTCACATCTTTACTGAACGCGATGAACTATAGCCACTTTGTTTCTCTCGTGCTCTCCTTTTCTCCCTCAAGAAATGTCTTGGAGATGCAAAGCGAACAACTTAGCTGGCGGCATCTTGCCATAGATAACCTCAGCTTCTGTGTGCTGTCCGATGTCTGGTAGCAATATCCCCTTGCCTTTGGATCTTCGGCCGTGTTTGGTCACGACCACTGCTGTGCCTGGGGACCTTCGATTGTATGTCCAACCGGCTCTCGATCGACACCTCTGCAGCACTGAACCCTGATTTTCCGTAACTACGTCTTCGATAGTGCATTCAAGCGCAATAGGATTTCCCTGATGGGCTGAAGTAGAGGATATATATGTCGCACGAAAGCGATATAGATATTAGCTTAGTGTACCTTACGCAAGTCGTTCAGATGAAAATTAACTGCTTTGGTTTCTCACTTCAACACTCGCAGTTTTGCTTCAAACGAATAATTTTAAAAGAGGAATGCAATAGAGATTGTTTAAAACCTAAACATGAAGTAGGGAGAAGATGACTATTTGCAAAACAGCTACTACCGATAAACTTTAAAAAGTAACAATAATAACTATGCACAGCTTCTCTCACTATGTATTTATGAGTATATCCACAGAACTTTCAAATTTCAAAGAAAAAAATAATGATAAATAATAGCGAGCACAGTTCTAATTTTTTCCATATATGTTTATTTGAACTCTTGAAAATTAATATTTTGTCGGCGATACTAATTTCTTTCCAACGGTAATAACAGCATGTAATATTTATTAAATAATTTCGAAATTTTTGTTCAGTATCGAATCTATTCAATAAAATTAACTAAACAACGTCTATTCTGACTAAAGATATATCTTAATAATTTTTAAAAATATTTAATAAGTTTTCGAAATTTAGATTTCAAGTTCTGAAAGTAATATTTATGAAAAATAATATTTATGAAAGAATTATATGCATAAAAAATTTATACGCTACAAATAGATTATTTCTACGGATTCTAGCTAAACTCTTAGTAACAAAAACAGAATAGGTGTTTACGTGATTTCTCTTATATTATCGTATAACAAATACGTGTTTATACTCTAGTGTATAACGTATATAATGATCTTTTTATGAAGAGCATACATTTCTTGAGTGGGGAATGCAAAAAGTAATTTAGTGTCAAGAACATACGGTGGGTTTCACAAGTCCTGGCGTCGCTACGAGTGTTTTGTATGGATCCTCTGAACCGCATCGCTTTTTGCGAAAATTCAACTCGCCGACGGGAAGAGAAGTTGTGTGAAAGGATTGCCAACTGGCTTGGAATTCAAAGTCGAAAGTTATGTCACAAATTTGTGACTAACTATTCGATGTTCAGTTGCTTGAAAAGCCAGAATAGTTCGATGATAAGTTCCAAATGCGGATTTCGACAAAACATGTTAACTAAATATTTGGGAACCTTTGAAATAATTTTATTATAAATTAATTGGCAGTTTATTTAAGCTGCCATTTGATATACATTTTTTAAATTTCAGATTTAAACAAAATTAAGCGAAACAATTTATTTTTATAAAATAGAATACTGGAAATAATTAAAAGTTAAGCTAGCGTATATTCATATTCATACTTTATCCACGTATTGCTTCATTAAAGAATATAAAGTCATTCTAAAGGCAAGTATAAGTCACAAGCACGACATATGAGCTTGAAAGTTCTCTGCAACGATATTATATATGGTTTAGTAAGTACTTTAAACCTTTTAAACTTTTTCATTTTCAGTAAATATATGTTTTAATTTAAGTAATGTGTTTGTTTCACGAGTTATTTTACAGAATCAATTAATTATACAGTTCTGGAAAAAATATAAAAATCAACTCAAACAATGTGATTTATATTTTATATACAACTTTGAAGTATTATTGTATTATAGTTGGCTTTAAATTAATGATTTTTTTCTATTTGATAAGAAAACAAAGGATACAAAAAGTACTAGGTATGTATTGCATATGTGATGGGTGTGTGATTGTAAATGTAAAAATATGTATGAGTTCTTTCATGTTTATCGTGAGGATTAAAAGTTTAAATTCAGTAAAAATTTGTGTATGTCACTAAAATGATAACAAAAATATAAAAAGAATTTTGAGCATGAAATATATGATGGCTCCAAAGTTATGGTTACATGAAAAATTGAAATTTTTTATTTTTATTTATTTATTTTTTTTTTTATCAAATAGCAACTTTCAAAATTTAAAGACTTGGTAAAAAGTCTATATGATAAAATCTGGAATCTGACACTTTTCTATCGTATAAATAAAGTTTGTTAAAAATGATGTATTAAAATTTATCTATATCGTAGTTATGTGGTAAAGGTTATTTTACCAAACTTTTCTACGATTAATTTGAGGTTTAGTAAAAAATCTGAAACGAAAATTGGAATTTTTCGAAATGATTGTTTAAAAGAATTCTAAGAAAAACCTGGAATTGTTTCGTAAACCAGACTTTTGGATCTAGACTTCAGCCAAACTTTATGCAGACTTTCCCATTTTAATCGCCCACCCTCAAAAAAATTGACAGAAGATGTACTCGGAGAAAAAAATGATAAATACAAAAGTTTTAGGGTTCAAAGGGAGCCACCTAATGGTACCAACAACTTTGACTTTGAACACAATTGTGTTGATTATTTCAAGGTCAAAGTGGTTTATTTTAATGGGAACTGTTATTTTTGACACCAAAAATGGAAAGAACAGAAAATTTGTGAAGGTACTTATCTGAACGTAAAATTTTCTGCTCTTTCCATTTCTGGGGTCAAAAATAGCAGTTCTCAACCCACTTTAACCTTGAAATAACCTTGAAAATTACGTTCAAGGTCAAAATTGTTGATACCATTAGGTGCCCCCCGCAACCCTAAAACGTTTGTATATATTTTTTTTCTCCGAGTACATCTTCTGCTAATTTCTGCGGGTAGACGATTAAAATGGGATACCTTGTATAATGCGAAATAAGAATTTATCTATATTATTCGTCATGCTGAATGTTAATCCAATGTTGTCGTTATATCCAAGTTATCTTGATTTACAATACGTTAAATACAGGCCCTGATATATAGTATGATTCAATTGCTCATCATTACCCATCACATAGTTCATCCTCGGAAATGTTTTGCGAATTTTGAAAACAAATGCAGCTTATGCTTTTTATAATCTTCCAAAATTAATGGTGCATTAATTTATTCTGATGCATATAGGCTGCAATCAAAGGACGGCTCACCGATTAATGAGTGCTTGCCGCGAGACGCGCCATTACGGGAAATTTAGTCTCTCTAATAATCACGCAGTTACGTCTGGAATACGGATTCTCGCAACGCTGTAACGAGGTATACATATATACGCGTGCTCGCGTTATGTGCCCGCAATTTATGGTATCGAAGTAAGTTGCTTGCACTTATGCGAGCGTACGCACAGAAATTAGTCGTTAATTCATCACGGCCGATAAATTTCTCCCTGCAAATTAATCTCGATGAAGGCGACATAGGCAGTGACGCTTAATTTACGATGCATATACCGTACATAATGTTGTGTAGACCTTGTTATTTTATTGATTTCGGATGAGTAGAAATATGAGATGCAGATTTCGTCCAATATCAGTACACCGTTTTCGCTGATTTAATAATACTGCGATAACTTTGAATAATTTGGTTGTAATAATCTTTAAGGTACGTATAGGTGAATTTAACATTTGAAAGAAATAAGTTTTAATCTATTAAAAAATTTACACTGCGAATTAGTAGTTTACTCTTCTTGGGAAAGGACTTGATAATAAATCTCCAATTAAAGGTTCAACGTATTGCTAGATTTTTATTTGCCCCTTTATTAGTTAAATATTATCAAAGAATATCGACGGCTGAGAGTAGGAACTACCTATATCGGCGTCCGGTTCAGAAACCACCCATCTCGCTATATTTTGAGAAAAAAACTTTTAAGAAAGCTTTTCATTTTATTTTCCTAAGTGTCAGGTATCAAAACAAAACAAATATTAAAATGGATGATTTTGGACCCTTACACTCTAAATCGGTGTACGAACAGCAAGATTCATTAAAATCATTATTTTTCCAAAAAATATAGAGCTCATTCATCAGCATTATCCTTTAATTTCATTAGTAGAATGTAATACTCTACAGAGTAGACTTGACGACTACAAGAAATCAAGTGTCGCAAGACTGAGTGGGACAACAACGTCGCGTTTACTCTTTGATTTAGGCGTTTAATCTCATTTTATTTGATTACTTTTTTTATCGATATCTCTTTATAAAATTGTCAGATAAAGTATATTACTTTGGGAAGTATTTTTCATTTACATACGTACTTATACATATATATTTCAATTTGTAAAATTCATTTTACACACATTTCTATTCATTTTTCTTAGAAATAGTATCTTCGGCATTTTTTAATGTTACAATTTAATTATAATTTATCGTTTATTTTTTTCTTATACGATACAGTAAAATAGTTATTAGGATAAAAAAATTCTTACGAAATTTCACGTAGATATAGCTGTAAGATATGCTACTCGTCTTATAAATTTTAAATTTTACTGCTAAATACATTTTAATTTAAATTTTGATTTAAAAGTGTAGAAATAATACCATGTACAACGATTCATAAACACCGACAAGAATAAGAAATAAAATCTCCTTTATCTTACAGTGAAATTCCAATAATGTTAAACAAAGGGAATAAACTTTGCATAAAATTCAATCTAAGTTGGTCAACATATTCTCGTAGAACCCTGTATATACATATTTACATAAACGCCGGCACACGCTTACAAACACGTAAAAATTCTTTCTTTGTAAGGAAGCAATCATTTCTTTTTGTTATTAATACAAAATTGTGTAAAATAAAATTTAATTTTTAGAAAATTGTATAATGTTTGTTTAAAAATAATAAAAAATATTTTAAACATGATAGTCAGGCTCATTTAAAGTAGCCATTATTATCAGATTATCTTTTCGAAATACAATGAAAAAAATGAAAATCTTTTATTAATTATACAAGGATAGTAATATATCAAGTCTGTAGAGTAATCACTCGGATGACGGTGAATTTGCGTTTCATTTGCTATTATTAAATAATCTCAGGAGTAAAGGAAAGACGACACAACTAACGTGGCGGTTCTCAAATTGATTTAGTCGCGTGATAGAGGGAATGCTCCTCCTACTGATTTACAATTTCAATTGATTATTGAACTCCAACCACCTCACGTGCGCGTACCTATGTAAATGAGCTTCGCGTTGACGAGGTAGCACATATCAGGGTGAGACCGGAACAGACGCTCCACGCATATGTGTATAGGGGGAAGCTACGTGTGCGTATTGGGCTAGGGGATGGATCGTGTCCGAATGAGTTTTCTTTGATTTCTATGTGTGCGTGGTCAGATAGTGGATTGCTATCGTATTTATCAAATATTCGATCAGTCGTGAAGACTTAAGATATCTGTTATTTTGGTGCAATTTTGTGAACTCGCGGACCATGGTTGCGTTTCAATACAGCTACAATTCCGCTTATTAGTTTGAATAAGATCTTATTCACTTATTAATGTAGAAAAATTCGATTGAAAATCTGTAAAAACTACTTATTGCAGTATAATGTTTAAAGTCTAAGTAGTTACTTTTATTTAAGAGTTTTAACCCATTAGATCTTTCGATGAAACCAACACAAAAAAGAACGCTTTTTTATTGAGCGCAAAAAAAACTATTTATAGTAAGAATGAACAATATTTGTGAGATGCATAAATGCATTGTTATACATATAATATAGTCGAACAGCTTCGAGTTACAATGCCATCTTATATTTGTCATAAGCACTGTACAATCTTATTTTAAGAAATTAATAGTTAAAATTGAAGTTAACTATAGTGGTCAAAATAGCCAAGTTTCAATGCAAGTGAGGAACGTGTATCCCAAGAAATTATTAATGAGAAAGAAACGTATTTAAACACAAGAAATTTGCAGAGCTTTTTCGCTTTTTTCTTAGTAACTTTGGCATACAATTAGAAGAGTGATAGAATTGGAAATTTGATTTAGTGGAAAAATTCTGTAATTCTACAACATTTTTTATTTTCTGTACGATTAGTATACTTAGTTTTTATTCACCTGTTTATATATTGAGAATTTGATTATATATACAATGTCCTTATTCCAAATATTCAGACGTCGTGAAATATAAATTTAATATTCTGTATTATAATGTATATCATTTTATGTAGATTCTATTAGATTATGATAAATATTGATCTGCAATAATTCTCAGATAATAAAATAACATATTTTGTGTGCAATGTATAATAGAAACGAACTATTACTTAGAACTATTATTTTAGAAGTTTTTTAGATTAAGTTTTGAAAGTTCAATTGAGATGAAGAAAGTATACATTTATTGAAGGCCGTGTTTATTCAAATTCTAACTAAATATTTAGACAAAGTCAAAGTTGTTACGCGGAATTCGCCAAAGAGAGTGCCGCACTCAAACTATTACGGATTGAATAACTTCGAGAGTTGAATAAGTTCCCAGGCTACATAAAAATTTAGCAAATTATAGTATACTTTATTCTTTATAAACAAGAAAAATTTTATGTTAATATGCTTTTTTACGTCCAATTTAGTTACAAAAAAAGATGAGAAGTTTTCATGAATGACTAAGGTCACTCTTACTAAGAAAAAAACTTCAAAATCCACTTAATTTAGTGTAACAGAAAAAATTTGAGTTTTACTCTAAATTGGATCACATGGGAATAATATATTACAAAATCAGTGAAAAACTATTGCGAAGGATGGAATCGAAACCCGAGTCTGTTGTGTATGAGTTAAAGAACTGAAGTACGGAGGTTTCTATAACTTTGAGTATTATTTCGAAATTTATAGGAATGTTTAAGTTAACATTCAACATTGGAGTTATACTTTAAAAATTGAGTGTATACTCTTAACTGTCGAGTATTACCAAAGTCTCAACTTTGAATGTATACTCTTAAATATTAAGTATTAAGTTTTAATTTTGAATGTGTCCACTAAATTTCGAGAGTATTTCTTTCGAAACATATTTAAAAATATAGTTAGCGGCATAAGTTTTATTGTAAATTGTAGAGAATTTTAGTATGCATAAAACGGCTTAAGAATAAATAAACAGTATTAACTTTATATTGTAGAAAATGGAAAAATATAATTTTAAAAGTTGAAAAATCGCTGTATAACAAATAATAATGAACTTCGGCATAAAAACTACGAAAAATAATTTCTGTTCGGTTAAAATTGTCTTTCTAGATCAGAAATATATAGAACTATTTTTGAAAAATTTCGATTTGATAATAACCACTTCAAAAGTTTTACTGATGATTATTCGAATAAATATACAGATTAAGAAGAGATATGAAGTACCGACTACTATATGACAGCGATTAATAAATAACTTAGCAGTGGCTACCGTGTCTAGTTAGTAGTGTGTTTGCCTCACGGTTTCGGTTCAAATTTGTTTTCGACATTTTTCATTCCGAAAAATTGAGACACCCCATCTCTAACAGAAGTTCTTTATTTTCAAATATCTTCCAATTCTATTAATCTTTTTTTTGCCCAATGAACTTGATTCGACAATCGTCTTGGAAATTGTATAAAGATTAGTTGATTTTTACTTAAGAGGGGATGACACTTTTAAATTCTTCCCATTAAAATGATCTGTAAAAAAGAAATTTAAATTATTAATAAAATTTTGAACTAATATACTAAAATTATGTTAAATTTATGATAAAATAAACCAAAAATGGAAAATCTAGACCTACTTTATCCCAATATATGGACATTTCAAAATTTAGGCTTTGCCGTCACCTGCAGGTTCACAGAGGTGATGGATTTTAATCCAGTTGGGCTTAAATTGTTGGTATTTTATGTAGTTTAGGGCTAAAGAGTTGTACGTATCAAAATTACTTGAGTAAATAATTCTGATACGTACAACCCTTCAGCCCTAAAGTATATAAAAGACTAACAATTTAAGCCCAACTGGATTAAAATCCATCACTTCTGTGAACCTGCAGGTGACGGCAAACTAAATTTTGAAATGTCCATATATTGGGATAAAGTAGGTCTAGATTTTCCATTTTTGGCTTATTTTGTCATAAATTTAACATACTTTTAGTAAATTAGTTCAAAATTTTATTAATAATTTAAATTTCTTTTTTACAGATCATTTTAATGGGAAGAATTTAAAGGTGTTACCCCCCCGCATAAGATATTATTTGTCAAGCAAAATCCATGTTTTGTCAACAACAAATTTTCTTCTATATGTAGATTATCAGATAATAAATAAATAGATAAAATAAGTTGTACACTGAGAAAAAAGGCGCTAGTAATTTTAAGTATACTGCATAGCGTATGTATATTTTCTCGCAATATACTATAATGTTTTAATGACAAATACATTCGTATATATACTTAAAACTTCCATTACAACGAAGAAAATACGCCTCTATTATTTGTATGGTCAATTTATACACCCGAGGTGTATAACGGGATATTATTTTTTTAGTCAAGCATCCTATATAAAAAAGAGATGGACTTGAGATTGCCACCTCTAATGATTGTGATTGGTCGATTTGAAATGGAGGTGTAAAATTTGATTGGCCTACGATAGGGCGCGCGCATCTTACACTGCTAGTCAAAACAAAATAAGAATCACAGCAATGCTTTTTGATATTTAAACTCTGAATTAATATACTATATTTGTATCGTAAAAAGGTATTAGTCAAGAAAATAAGTCCAAAATTAGTCAAAGCGTTCTGAAGATATGGCATGATGTAATCTCCGTCTCTCTCTCTCTCTCTCTCTCTAACATCTGCTCCCTTCACACGCACATACTATATACTCGTAGGAAAGTAGTACACATGTTTTTATGATCTAAAAACTTTTACCTAGTATATTCAGCGGGCTTTTCTGACAATACGTTCTTGTAAAGCGTTATATTTAAAAACTATAAATACATGGAAAAAATATCTCATCAATATGTTGTATAAATCTACATTGTACTAAAATTAGAAAAGCACTTAACTTGTATGTTCTGCATTCTATGCACATTAGTAGTGCAAAATAAAAACAACAATTAGTAAAGAGATAATTGATTAAATTTTACAATGAACGAAATTTAATGTTGGAGTGCGATGAATTCATTGTTTGTTTAACAACAGAGAAAAAAGCGGTGTAATCTAATCTGAAAGAGTTTATGGCCAAGATTGTAAAACGAGAAATTCGTGAAATGAGGGTAGGAAATGGTGCGGAAGAGGATGAGGGGTATAAAAGTAAATAAATCTGAACGATATTGAAATTGAAAACCGTAGAATCAAGGCAGTAACGAAGGGTCAGAAACTGGAGATAATTAAAGCATCTTACACAAATTTAAGTAAAAGCATAAAGGGGAGGCCAAAACAAAGGGGACAAGTTTCGGGAGACTTTTATCCAACCAAGCCTTCTATAGTGATAAAAGAAAAAGCGAGATTACGATTAAAGAAAATTGCTCCATCACGTTAGAATGTAAATGTGCGAATTTCGAAAACTCACATAATTCATTAAACCAAAATAAGCGTAATTTTGGATTAAGTTTGGCAACAAATTGTTCTTTGAAATGATTTTGTGTGGTAGCAGTGGCACAGCTACTAAACCGACGCAGCTACTAAGCTAGCTTATGGCTATGATATGCTCGAATGGTTAGTAAGCCAGGGCAGCTATATTCCATCACATTCTATGTGCGGGTGTTATGGAGCGCTTAAATGGGGAGTCTAAGGATGCAGGGCGCAGCAGTGCTGTATTTCTTACGTAATCATATTTATTGACTTTGGAACTATGAGGAGTTTCAACGATTTATTAAGTAGCGAAAAATTAATAATACAAATGAATATATAAAGCATGCATCGATCGCTCGTTATCAATCTCTTTGTTTCTTATGCTTGCCATGTACCGAAATTGTTTATTACGATAGAAGTACGCAAAATAGGTAATTCTAGCACAAGCATAGTTCTCACTTCGCGCGACAAAGCAGCGAGTGCCTATAGGCAGCACAAGTGTACCGTATACTATTGCTATCTTAAAGCGCAGAATTATTTTTTATCAACATTGTTCTAAAACACTTTGTCTTTTACAAAAAATTGAGGCATTCAGAAAATTTAGTAGAGATCGTGAGAAAGCAACTTTTTCTTTTTTCAAGTAACTTTTTATTATTATTATAATTGAAAAGAAATTAATCCACTCTATTATAGGGAATCTTCTATAGATATAAAATCAAATGTTATCAACGAAAATGTTATAGGTGATAATATCACTGTACAAGTATTCCCTATATTACATATTTAAGAGCTGCAGCAGCTTGGTCAGGTGTCGAATTCTTGACCATAGGATTGATACTGAATTGTTTTAGACGAAGATTTTCTAATATTAAGGAAAATAAGAGAAAAGACAAGCAAGTCTGGAGTGTTGTACTCACAAGGAGAGTATCCCAGATCCGGATCACGGATTTTTTTCAAACTTTGAGATATGATTTTAGATACCGAAATATGAAGGAAGCTACAATATTAGATC
This sequence comes from Torymus tubicola, assembly GCA_035583055.1. NCBI lineage: Eukaryota > Metazoa > Arthropoda > Insecta > Hymenoptera > Torymidae > Torymus > Torymus tubicola. The sequence continues at coordinate 22,931 of JAWWEQ010005962.1, forward strand.
CCAACGCTTTAATAAATTGAAGTTATCAACGTTTTCAGCTGTATTTTAAGGAAGTACTGAAAAAAATGCTATGTCTTTTATATTAACTATCTACTCTAGACAAGTCTCATATAGAATTGTAAAAAAATACAATAAAACTAGAGACTGCAAGCTTTCCGTTACTTTAAATTAACGTAACTTTAGAAGGAGTTGATATTGTTTCCTCAAAGAGGAAGCTTTGTAATCGTGAAAAAAATTTTTGATACAAAAAATGTTTAAAACCATGTTTTAAGACTTTTGACACGAAAATCCGTCGTTTTTGAGCAAAAAAATTTTCGTGTCTGTATGTGTGTGTGTATGTGTACCGGCTATAACTTTTGAACAAATTGGCCGATTTACATCGGGTAAAGCTTATTCTCTTCGTTCGAAGGAGAATAGAGATAGCATAACCGATTTTTTCGTTTTTCTTTTGTTTTATAACCAAAAAACGATTTTGAATTTTTCGTTTTTTTGATTTTTAAATATGTTAAGGTAGATATTACTTAATTTAATCAATTTTTATTTAAAGGTCGTCAGATTACCTACAATTTCTTTTTTTTAAATTTAATTATCTTTAGTCTGTCATTTGTTATTAAAGAAAATATGATTTAAACTTCTTTATTTTTTTTCCAAATAAATTTTTAATTTATTGACTTGAAATTTTAATCACTTATTAAACTTGGTTGGGGCAATATTCGGCTAAAATTTCAAGTGATTATTTTCATTTGTTTCAGAGAAAAAAATTATTTTAGAAAAAATTTTCGTCTTCCGTTGTCGCACGATAACAATTGCAAAAATTATCCAATCGTCTTGAAATTTGGAACAGAGATAGCTTTTTTATATCTTCGAACCAAGTTCGTTGCCCAAAAAAATTGGTTCATTTCTAATGAAGATATTTGAGGTTCAAAATTTTTTTCTTATATTTTTGAATTGCATTTTCTCAGAGAATTGTTCATTTATTGACTTGAAATTTTAACCACTTATTACACTGATTGTGTAATGAAGATATTTGAGGTTAAAAATATTTTTCTTAAATATTTGAATTGCGTTTTCTTAAAGAATTGTTGATTTGTCGATTTGAAATTTTAACCATTTATTGCACTGGTTAGTGGCAATATCCGGCTAAAATTTCAAGTAATTATCTTTATTTTGTTAAGAGAAGAAAAATATTTTTTAAAAAAAAGGCATTTTCTTTCCCACACTATACAAACAAAGATATTAATATTTATCACAATTTCATTGTATAACTTTGAACCGATGCGTCTTATATCTTACATTTCTTGCAAATTAGTATATTATTCACCTATGGGTGAAAAACTTTTACACTCCACCAATTTAAAAAAAATTGACATCAAAAAGATATTTTATCTTATTAAATAAGAGACTATTTTGTTATAAATAATTTATGAATATTATATTCGTAATTTCCATATGAAAAAGACCATTTTTGTGAAACATTTATTCTTAGAATTTCAATTGATTAAAAGGAATCGAAAAATTATTTTGGGGAAGCTAAGTGCCAAAGAATTGGCAGCGGTTTTTTAATTCTAAAGGAAGTAGCGGAAAGCTTGCACTCTCTAGTATTATTGTATTTGTTTTACAATTCTATATGAGACTTGTCTAGACTACATAGTTAATGTAAAATACATAGCACTTTTTTCAGTATTTTCTTAAAATACAGCTGAAAACGTCGATAACTTCAGTTTATTGAAGCGTTAGGATCTAATATTGTGGCTTCCTTCGTATTTCGATATCTACAATCACATCTCAAAGTTTGTAAAAAATCTATGATCCGGATCTGAGCTACTCTCCTTGTCAGAGCAAGTCGTAACTTTTCTTGATAGACATTTGTCAGGGGCAGCTTATTCCTCTGGTTGTACGACAGCTGGCCCAACGCAGTCTAATCAAACAGTCAAATAACTACAACAAAAGATTTACAGACCAATTTAATCCAGAGATCTCGATATCTTTTTTCACATGATGCTACTCATAACTAAGAGTTCCTTAGATGTTAGAAGGCCTGGATCATCACAATTGGTACATGTTGCATGAACCAGGTCTGGTACAAAACCAGACCATGTAGGAAGCGTTCATTCATTCATTCGATCACAGCATCCATCAATCAATACTACCGCTACATGGTGCACAAATACTTAGTCAAAAGATACTCCAGCAAACTGTATGACTACTCTGCCTACTGGCCTAGCGCGTATCCTCCCACACTTTTATTTTCATTCCTATTACAACATCATACCTATACATTTTCTGTGAACTTCTCTTTTACCTACACTGTTTCCCTACCTTATCCATCCCGCATTCGCCCAGGGTTAAGCCTGTTGAACGGAGAAAACTGTATTTATCCACACCTTCCGCTCAATCTGTCAGAAGGCAATTCAACACCTAATCGATCACACAAAGTGTGGTAGAAAAAAACGGGGTCACCGTTGAAAGTACTAACCGCGCTAAATGCTGCTTAACTTCGATAATCGGCCGAGGTAGCGACCGCGCTACCTGCCAAACTGTCGGTATATGAGATTCAATTACGAATACTATTTTCTAAGACGGCACCTACTTCGAAGGAGGATGAAATAACTGCCAGATGAAGAGCTACCGTGGGTCAACACCACTAACTTGTAATGGATAATATATGGTATGCGCAAATGTGAAATTCGTGTGTGCCGCGATTGAAATCCAGATTGTAAACACGCGTTGACACACACATGAAGACCCTGTAAACACAATTTCGAATCATGTGTGTGTGTGTGTGTGTGTGTGTCGGTTTGCGATCGTGAGTCCGAGACTTGCGACGAAGCCTCGCACACTCTGTGCCGAGCCTTGGCAGTGGTAGCCTCGCGAAGCGCAAGTATTATTCGCATCTGTCGCAGCTACCGGAGACAATTGAACCAAACCAATCGGGGTACATATTCATATTCTATTTTAAACATTAGAGTTATGTTGGGGCCAGGTCCGAATGTGAACAAAGATCTTAAAAGGAAAAGACAAATAAATGCTCGACTCAATTTGCCATTGATTGTGCGGCTCAATTATATTATAGACAAAATTAATAATAAGAAATAAAGCAGCAATTTTTCAGACAAACATATCAAATAAATATATTTCTTACAAACTTTCAAGTAAAACATTTCAGGGTATCTGAATGGTTTAGGTCCTATGCGACGTCGCTGCTGTCTCCAAAGAGTGCGGTTATCTTTATATTTTCGAGTCATTATTTAGCTCTGTTCATTCCATCACCAATTACAGGGAACAGTTCAGTTGCAAGCAGATTAGACGTAAAAAATACGTTATCGTCAAAAGGCATCGGTTTTAAAACTACGTACGTTGCAACAACAGAATTCTGGGCAATGAAGAAGATACCCAACCGGAAGATAGAGCCACGATGGAATTATACTCTATCACGGTGCTCACACAAAGCATGTCAAAGTACATACAGTATCTTGTTCGAGACTTTATTCTAAGGCCAAGTTAATTAAAAAATATTCTATATACCAGAACACCTTCGGTCTTTTTATAGCATAGCAATTTCGAGATATCCTCTTTGGTATCGTATCTATAAATTCATCATATTTCTGTTTTTATATTTCTTGTCTCAAAGTCTGTCCGTTCAAATTCTTTTAGTGTTTTAACATTTGGAAATTAAATGTTATTAAATAACTGATAATACAATGAAATTATTGAAATTTTGTTAACTACAATTCTTTTAGCTTTACATAAAACTTAATATTAATAGTTTTGAAATGAATTCTTTATTCAATTGTTTTTTACAATAATGGTAACTACTGATAAATTTATAGTTCTTTTAATTTTGATCTCTACAACTCTTCGAATTTTTAGCTTAATAATGTTTAATATTTAACCGTCTAAGTTCAAAGGAAATCCCCATAACAATCTGTTCTGCGACGCAGTGCAAACGCAAAATGCTTATGTCTCCTACAATATCACCGCGTCGTTTACACACTCAAATGGGGAATACCTGAAAGCTGGCCTGGCTTACTAACAGTGCTGAGGAAGTAGCCGCGGTGGCATAGTCGCTACACTGACTCTATATTACTAAAGTGATTTAATGAAAGAATGACAACTTAGCTTTTTAATAAACTCGGCCTAAAGAAAGGTATAACTAAATATAACTAATGTCAAATAGATAGAAACAGTTTTATTGTTTTGAGTGAGATTGAATGAGAGTTGTATCTTATATGCATTACTCAAAGACGTCCTATTTCGCGAACTCTTCGTTCAAACTTTGGTATCCTCGATCTCTATTACAGTGAAACTTTCTGTTACTTTCTTGTGCTTTGCTCGATTAAAATTGATGCACTTGTGATTCTATTAACGAATATTAGGAAAAATGAAAGTTAAGTGTGTATATTTAACATCATACCAAGTTATCAAATTATGTTGAATTAATTAAAAATTTAATTTTCAGATGGCCTCCAAGGCTGTACGAACTGTTTGTCGTTCTGACCTGTTAAATTACGCAATTAATTTTATATTCCAAAGAGTGTAACTATTAAATATCAGACTTTTTGTATACATATTATTGACATAGTAAAGCGATGCTTACTGGAGTTACATTGCAATTTCAGAAAGAAAACAATAAAATCTTTATTAAATTGAAGTTATTTTAAAATATGTATTAAAAATATTATATATAGTGAATTGAAATGCATAATGCAGTTCATGCTCTAGATATTTTGTTTACTCGAACCCTTTATGAATTTCGTTTTACGACATTCTCATATTCTAAGAATAATGAAATTCTGAAGCAAAAGCCTATAAAACTCACTTACTGTCAGTATTTAATAATCGCTTTACAGGTTCTCGCTGTTACTCATTTTTTTTCTTTGTTTGTCCCGCTCTTTATTTTTTACGAGTCTAAAGTGAAAAAACTGCACACTAATTTTAATATTAATAATCAACATTCATACGGTGAAATTCATTTACACTGGAATTACAGTCACGCATGCAAGCAATTAAAAAAAAACATTCAATTACCTTAAGTTTTATACTAATTTACTGCAGATTTCTATTATTCATTGCATTTTAAAATATTAAGTAAGTACCACTTTTCTCTTTTTCAGAGAGAGCTTTGTAGACATGCAAATGAAGAAACAACTTCGTTTATGTTTTAACGGGGTAGAATAGATCTTAGTATGTGAGGTGTGGAGAGGCGGTCCCACTGGCCCTCTTACCTCACAGCTCTCCCAGTATAGTAGTCAACAAACTCGATTGTACGTTTATACTCTCTAAAAATGAAGAAATGAGAAGTTGTCAACAACGCCAGGAAGTGAAAATTTTATTTCACTTCTTTAATTTACTAAAATATCAGTAAATGTTTTTACTTGGTTTTTTTTAGCACACCGGAAAAATATTACTGCAAAAAATGAAAATTAATTTATAATGTATACATGCACATCTAGAAAATAAAGATAAATATGTATCTCGACTCTTAATGACTCAAAGCTCATTTACAACATGTTTTAATATAATTTATATTATATGTACTAATCATAAATAAAATATACTTAAAATAAATAGTGGATTTATTTATACTCGAGATTAAGAATGACGAATTAACAAAAATTAACAAGGTTTAGATGGTACACTAATAGACAACATTAACGGTACGCTCCGTTTTTACAAAACTTACATTGTTACAAATTATTTCTATTATGAAGTTTTGAAAGAAAGAAGAAAAACTATCTGTCTCGTGCATAGTGCTAAAATCGTCGCGTTACCGATCGAACTACTTCACGCAGAATAAAACTTAGTCCTAAGTTTTTAACCTGTTTCTCCCGCGAGACCGCCAGAAGTTTCACAGAAAGGGACGGAAAGTTTGGCTTCGCGCATCCGTTCAAATCTCATTTGTAAACTGTTGTCAACGTTCGCCTCGAATAAAAAAATAAAAAACGAGTGGTGACAAAAGCAATGAGGCGCAAGTCGACTGATAAACCCTATACGTGTAAATGGCATGTCATTTTTAAACTGCGCATTCTTGATCGTTTTAACTTTACACAGTAAATTATTAGCTCTAACTTACTAACAAGTGACAACAGAAAATTGCCTTATATCATTGAGCGTAACTGAAAAAAAAAAGAATGATTGTCACTACCAAAACAAAGATTGCAAAAAAGTAACTGTACTGAGAAAAAGCATGTTGATATATAGCGGTAACGTCATAATAGTGAAATCGAATACAGATTTACGCAATTTTTCCTAGTAGAAAAATCTGTAATATTTTAATGATAAATGTATCAGTTTAGGTAAAACAATTCATAATTATGGTGCGACATCACTACTACACTATATCATTTCTTATCATATTCTTCTCTGTAGCCGTTACTATAAAATAAGATCGCACTCAAATAATACTCTGTTTTATAGTACTTATATGGGTATATGGCTATCACATCTCTTTTCAGTGTAAAAAACCGTTAAGATGAAATCTCATGTATGTATACTTGCAAGAAGTTTACGCGTGGGTGTTAAAATATTCGAAAGGTGCCTGAGCCAGTGTCTCAGTGTGCGCGTCAAAATTTTATGTTCATAATATGAGCTTGAGAGAGAGACCCCATATGTTACATCAAATATAACAGATGTACATTAAGTATTTCCTAACTTGAAATTAATTACTTTCTCCAACTTATTCGTGTGTGTGTGTGTGTGTGTGTATATATCTACAAACTTTATTTTATGTTGTGAGGAAATTTATAAATTCTTTCTGATTAATGTAAAAACTTGCTGAAGTTTATGTTTACTTATTATTAGTTCAACGATAGTATTTAATTATGTTTATGGTAAAAAATATGATTTAAGTATTATATAACACTTACTGGTTTGACTTGAAAAATTTAAATTTTTATTTAATTATTTTTTAAACGAATGCGTGAAGTAAAAAATAGGTTACACTCACTATAAACGCAAAAATTAATTCTACGCGAACTTCTTCACATTTGCTGTTATTATCAAATATTATTTGTATTTTAATTTCATTTATATTAATCGTGATTAGATGAATGGATATCTTACTTTGTAATGATATTCAAATGAAAAATATTTTTTTTATATGTAATTTAGATAGTGTAATTTTAAAATTTTATAAGCTAATAAAAAAAGTATAGTAAAACAAATGAAAAGTAATGTTACCAAGGATTAGCTACTTTTTTTTAAATACGATTTATTCCCTTTATTTACTCTTTGCAAAAACTCTTTTTGCTATATGTAACTATACAGTTTAATATACTATATTCTATTCAGAGACATCATATTTTCAGAATATAAAACATATACTACAAAAGTATTTTGAAAAAAGTTTTATAGAAATAAATTTTATAGAAATAAATTTTTTTAGCTTAAAGTATTTTGTGTACCAAATAAACATTTGAACGTTAAATAAACACGTGTTCTATTTACATGTGAAAAAGTCATTGTGCAAAATTTTTCTATTGTTTATCTACTCGAGTTAAATAATCTGCTTCATGCGCCTATGTTCGTTTTTTTATCAACAACTCGATATTTAGTTGCTTATACATAATCCTCTTGATTGACAATCAAGAGGATTATGTAAACGATTGCTTTGGAACATTCAAGGGTGGATGGAGACGACGAAGCTTATCTCGAAACCTTTAGGTACAGGCGCCTACGATGACGACACGATTCATCAATCATGACTAATCAATTCTGAGATCGATGAGCGTCAGTCAATCTCTCTCTTTTTCTCTCCCTCACGCCCGCTTCGCTTTCCCTCTCGTTCGTATTCTCTTTCTGTTTCACTCTCTCTTTGCCATTCCCTTTCAGTTCACCTCATTGTCATGATGGAACATGACCATCCGTTTACTTGTCGCATGCTCGCACGATCATATTTATGAAAGGTAAGAAAAAAAGTATGATTTTGACTGAAGGTGTGATCAAGTTGAATAAAAAGAAAGTTATACTCGATAACTGTATAATGCACAGACATCTGCGCCACACTGACATTGTTGAGGGTCGCTTTCGAGTTTTCGGTCTACATAAATATGTAACTACAGACTCCGATAATATATTATCCATTCGACATTGCATGTCAGCTTCCGTCTTCGCAATCTTCAATTCACGCAATGGAAATACGTTCTACTATCCTGATCCAGTTAAATTATCGATGAACACGTTGTAAGCTGATATTTTTGGCATAAAATAAGGTATATCATTTTTTGTAATTCAAAAATATTAGTATAATTTAATTATATTACATACCTTCATTTGTGTATGATGCATTATACCGCTTATAACAATATGTATAACATTATCTTATATGTTAAGTTTCTATTTTTGTTATATATAATATTTTACTTCATAGCATAATTATTTTATAATTATTTTATTTCATAGTAAGAACGTGAAAAATAAACAATCAATCCATATCTAATACTTGGCCTAATATTACTTCTATATACCGAGAAAGAAGAGTATCGGTGTTGGATTCTTTGTAACAATTAAATAAACTCATGAAATAATGGGCACAGCTTGTAGTCGAAGATTACTTCTGCAGATACTTCGAATTTGATGATACGGTTGTCAACTTTTACTCTAGTATTTCCAAGTAGATTATTTTCATTATTAAAATACAAAAATATTAATTTTCTAGAGACGCAAGATTTAAGCTTAAAATCGAGATCATTAAATTGTTTTTTATGAACTTGATATCTCTCTTAAGTATTTTTAGTTCTCTTACAAGGAAGCTTTGTAATAGTAAGGTAGTTTCTGCACTTCCTGTCTTTACATACGCTTTTACTACGTAATCCTTAAAGCTACCTACGTTTATAGTCAATCCACCTCGCAATTCACATACCGAGGTAGACTATGTTAATTTGGAAACTTATAGGGTGTGACCATCTTTAAGGTATTTGAAAGCTTTAAACTTGCGTTTTCTTCTGATAACTACAGTTCCGCTTTTGTTACCTGTCGAATTTATACTTACCCTAGTACAATGTCATTTGCTATATATTTCATGACATAGAAAACTTTATACATATGAAATTTTTCTGATGATTCGATATTTTCATTGTATACAAGATAATTTTGTCAAAAAATGATAAATTTTCACGTAATGATGAGAGAGAAAAAACAAGGGTAAATGTTAAAAGTTAAAATTTCAGAAATGTAGTATATATTTTCGTGTTTCCTTACTTTTCGGTTTCGCTAAATCGACAAAGCCACCGTAAAATAACACGAGAGTCTAAACCCTTTGCGTTCATTTCTCATCGATTTCCTTCCTAGACGCTGCTATTCCACAAGGGGTATTGGTTGACGACCGCAACGCAAGACTCGTCGTATACCTATACTGCATAACATTGCTTTGTCTGAGAAAGCGGTCAGAAAAGAAAAATGGAAATTTCTCTGTAGCAAGTTGTATTCTTTTATACTCTCACATCAAGAAGACGTTCAAATCTGAAGTGTACGACCGCTTTCAACTTCAGTATAATATCAAGGTATAACTTGGCGAATCTATTTAAGAGGTTAACGTGTGTTGTATTTTATTTTTTTTCCATTATTTCAATATTGTAATGGAGATTATCGATTTTTCAAACATTAAATTACATGTTAAAAATAAAAGTGGAAGCATTGTTAGAGTTTTATTCATGGTTTACTGTTGTTAACGAATAAAGTAAACTTCCGTTATTTATGTGTTTCTAAATGACTAAATTTTCGATGAAAGAAAAACTACATGCATGGATAATCCACTAATCTTTCAAGTAACTAATTGATATTGCAAGTGTACTTTTAAACCAATTATTTAAGAGAAATTGGTTTAGTATACAGTAGAAACCGCTATCAAAAAAAAAGTAAACCCCAGTGAAGTTCCAAGTCGATGACATATTCTCAAAGAGTCTGTATGCGGAACAGAAAACTTTATTTCAAGCACGAAAAATCACTGTCAGCGCGGGCCACAAGCGAATAGTAGCAGTAGCAGTAGCAGGAGCAGCAGCAGCAACAGTTACCAGGGCGCAGCCAACAGCGGCAGCAGCAGCAGCACGCGTGCAGCCTGCGTCGATAGTACACCAAGACCTGTCCTACGCACGTGTTTCAATTATTGGCCGGCACACAAAGCCACGCGCTCGCGCGCCGCGCATTTGCCGCTCTGTCGACTCCCTCCCTCTCGCACCCTGTCTCTTTGATGCAGTCCCATAGCTAGCCCTCGGCGCTCGCGTGTCTAACTATCGGTCATATACCAACGGCCGTCATTAGGTAAGGACGTTAGCGACGGCGACGGTGCGGCTGTTTATATACACAGAGAGAGAGAGGGAGAGAATGCAACGATATAGCCAGGATGGACGCGACACCGGAAGCCACTTTGCATGATACCGTACGTTTGCTTGTTTTCCTCGACTGGAGATGTTAGTGATATGGTCTTTTTTTGCGGTCACAGGTGCTAGTTGGGGTCGGCATCCTCTGGAATGCAATGGCTTGCGTCGTATTCGCGGTTCTTTTTCATTTTATTTTGCGTGGCACATCGTAGAAAAGGAGAGTAGTGGGATTTTTTGCATAAGGAAAAGTCTGGAAATTCATAGCATACTTAAGGTTGCTTTTGTTGAAGAAGTCATGGAGTCACGTATATAAACACGTATACGTAAATACGTAAATAAACACTATGACCTTAAGTATCTTAGTAAGATACGTAATTTATGGGAGTATTAGTAATAAAATAACACATTTCATTCTGTTCAATTTATGGCCAATATTGCACTACAAGAAAAACTTGTTAATTATTTATGAGTTTTTGTACAAAAGCTTTTTCTTGCCATGTCGGTCGAAAATGCTATAAGAATGAAATACTACAGGTCCAGCATAACCGTATTGATCTCTGAAAATCCTATTATAACATTTTTTTTAAATTAACTAACAATTTTTATTATAAATTACGCTAATTTATCAGAATTTAATAAATCTATGCACATTGTACAAGATAAATATCATAAAAGAGATCTTATTAAATTTAATATGAAATCTTATGAAAAATTGCAAATTTTATGTATTTTCCAGGTTTACCGAGTAATAGAGGGTCAGTGGTGTTTGAAATTGTGCTCACTAGTATATAAAAGCCACATGCAAATATACACGAGTTTCAAAAGAGCATTCAGGGCTTCATAGACTTACAATATAGTAAATTATGCAATTAGTGTTTAAAACATGTATTTTTTTGCAAGACGCCTCTGAGAGTTAATACTCGAGTGAAGCGAGGGTGAAAAGCGCATTCGTTTGTAAAGATCCATTGTAAATAATACGCGTGTAATAGACGTATATTGTCTTTACATTAGTATTATGTGGCCTTTTCACTCCAAATAATTTAGACGCACTTGCTTTACTCGATTCTTCTGTCTACACTTATTGTAATTTCGATCAGTATGAGTGCGCAGAATTGTAAATTGATCAATTATATAAATGTATTGTAACACAGAATCAATAATACTCGGACAGTGGTCAGAAGAGGCGCGCCGGAACTAAACCAAATAATCTAAACTACGAGAAGGGTTGGTGTTTGAGATGGGCCATTCCAGACTAAGGTTTACGACGCGATGTGGATATCTACGTAGTACCACAGATTCGAAGTAGGCATTCAAGCATAATATCGAAATACCAGGCAGAATTGTCCGTTGCTTTTCCAAAAACTCATGCTTTGCATTATTGTGCTGCCTGCAATGTCAATTATATATTGTATGGCAATAAAATCGATACTTATAAGTTAAAGGTCTGTTGCTTTTTTAACTGTTGATGTGCAAAGGTTGATTTCGCATAGATTTGAAGAAAAAAGTGCATACCAAATAAAGCTTTGTACACATGGGTATCAAAAAATACTGGTCAATATACACGAACGAGAAGGTGATTTTTATCCCACGTAACCTTGCTTCACTTGTGCGCAACGGCAACACAAAGTTAACTTTCCTTGTACTGCATTTGTTTTCTGCATTTAAGGGACTACGTTTTCATACTAATGTAAAACAGTAAAACGCAGAAGCTGAGCGTTACGTACTAGTATGAAAAAGTAGTTTACTACGTGTCAAAAGTAAAATGAATGTCTGAAAAAATAAAAGATATGACATTGTGCTGAAGAATATTAGAATTTTTGCCTTTGCCAGAAATTATTATTATTAACCAAATACAAATATGATAAAATTAACTTTTTATTGAGTACCGTTATACTTACTTCTCATTTAAATTTCATACATAAGATTAGATAGATTATTTTCGATCGATTTTTTAAAAAAACAAAACTTTTTAGTTGAACATTCTGATTCTATCGTAAAAATATCAATTTACAAACATCAAAAGCTGTTCCGACTTCTGAATTTCTTTTTGCGCGTAAAAAACGAGAAATCAGGACACCCGACACGCATCCGACTGTGTAACACTAGTCTGTTCAAGTAAACAGGTCAATAGACGCCTGTGTACGGGTATCACGTCTCCGCATATCACCGCTTATGCAACCCTCTCCTAACAACCTTATAGCGGGTATAAAAGCTGCTTGCATATTTTTGTGTGTCATGGGTGGCATGGCCGACAACGGCTTAGAGCATTCAGCGCATATGCTAGCTGTGTCAAGAATATTCACTGAAAAAGCCGCTTGACGAGCGTTGTAATATCAGTTGAGTGCGTACGGCTGATGCATTTTACCCGCACCACATTTATTCGATATTTTATTTATGCTAAGAGCCCAGAGCAATTTTTTTACTTCGACGTCGTTCACGCTTCGCATTATTGATGTGCCCGGCGTGGATCTAAGCTTTTTATTTCAATTATATCTAGTTAGTTTGAAGATTGTTCTATATGTCTATATACATAATTGAAATCCTGTCAAATTTTTAATATGATTTTTTGACGAGAAAATAGCTTTTAGCGCCAGTAAAATGCATGATTTCTTTTTTTTTTAAATAAATTATACTATTGGATACGTTTCAAAGTTTTCAGTAAAACAAATAATTTCTTATCTTCAGAGAAACTTTATGAAACTTTACTTTCAGAAACATGCGTTAACTGGCGGGAAAATAATTTTGATTTCTAAATAATAGCTTTAAGATAATTCTGCAATATTTAATATTCTTAAAAATAATAATATTTTAAAAAGAGCAAAATCTTAAGGAATAATAAAGCTGATTTTAATATATTTTTTAAGGTTCTTTAAAGACTATTCAATGTTTGTTAATTCGCCAAACTTTGCTACAATCTTCGCAGTATTTTCATTCTTCGAAGAGGGCCCTCTATCAACGTATAAACAGTTATTTTTGTGTAAAAAATTAAAAAATTTGTACAAAAATTCAATGTATTATGTATGAAAATGTGTATTCCCGTGATTATTTTACAATATGAGCCAAAATGTAGGTATACATAACATATTCCACTTTAAAAGTACGTAAGATTATATTTGGAGATAATTAATATTTAAAATTTTGGCATTTTAAAAATTAGATTTTTTGTCGTACGATTACTCGAGTAAAATTGATTTAATCGGTTTATTATATCTTTTATATTTTATTATTAAAATTTATAGATAATATATTAAAAATTTATTAAAATACGGAAAAATAAAGAAAATATATAAAATAACTTTTAAGGTCTTATGCCAATAATTAATCGTATCATGCCAAAGCTTGTGTATTTCCAATAATACTGACGCATACAAAATAAATTAAAATATAAATAAAGTATAAAATAAATTGTATTATGATATATATTTAATACTTTTTATAATAAAATATATCTTTAAACTATAAGATTTAGGGTCAAGGAATTATTTGTGAATGTATTTGTTTTTGCGTGAACTAATCTAAATAATTTTGAAACGAAAAGATTGTAATTCTTTAATCTTTAAATTTAAAATTGTTTATAGGTAGTGATAAGAAAAATTGTAACTGCCATAAAAAGATTTGATATTAGTATGCATTTATATTTGTACGTTATATATAATAATTTTATTTCGAATAAACACAAGCATTGACGATGGAATTTATTATTTGCATGCAAATTAAAGAAATAAATTAATACGTTCGATTGAGGAATCTGCGTGCCAAACTATTGGCAACGATTAATAATAGATTGAGAAAGATTAGGCTTATAATGGAAATGGGTAAAAAATAATTTTTACCACATACACGTCCACTTAAATTACTAATGTTTTTTTATTGTAATAGTAATAAATAGATTGCAATGTCGTTTTTATGATCGTTGCAAAATAAAGTATGCAGTTGTAAAAATTTTTTCATAATACATTCAGAAACTGCCAGACGTCATTGTCCTCGCCAAAATATTATCGATTGACGAACTACGCATAAAACGTGCCATACTGATTACCTGATTCACAATACGTGTTCAACAGCACGTACCTACTCGTGAATATGCTTACGAAGAATAATTAAACCTATTTATTTGATATTAATATATATTGTTTTGTATTCAATTTTATATATGTGTGCCTCTGACCAATATGCAGTACAAATGAGTAATTTAAATCACGATTAAATTTTAAAAACCATAAGAGTAAAATAAATTTGAAATAAATGAGTTAATTATGAGAAATAAACAGTAAATAGAGCTTAACAATCTCTTTTTTATTACTCTTGATATACAATTTGGTGTATGTGGTATATATTAGCGTTGACTAATGAAACAAAAATGTAGTTAACATCACGTGCATAACCAATCGCAGAAGTAAGTATAATTTAGAATAATATTTCACTTCGAATTCATTGTAAAACGCTTTCGTATGAACGTACGTGCAGTATATAAATCAGTATATAAAAATATCACGTAAATAAAGAGATGCATAAATTTATAGTCATTTTCATAAAATGATATCTCAAAAAATCACGAATAGAGGAATGCATACTTCTATAACAATTTATTATTAACGCTACTGAAGTTTTTATTTTCTATTTTGTAATTAGAATAGATTAAAGCATATTATATTTGTGATAAAAATAATTTATTACTTATAAAATATTTCTAGATTAATAAAATATTTTTAATATTTGGAAATGTACATATTTTTTATTTTCTACGATTCTACGTACGTCATACTATGCAAAAATTATTTCTTCGCTGAAATTAAAATGTTTACCTATCTTTTTTGCTGTGCTAATTGAGAAAACATGATATAAGGAAATTGCGTGCAAACTAAAGACGGGAAGAAGGAGGAGCAGGAGAAAGAGACAAATCGTAGATAGGACGTTAATGCATACAGGGGTCATCGCGCTTCTCTTACTCAATGACACAAATGACGAAGTTTCGCGACGCTTGTACAGGAGATATAATATGCGCTTGTACGTCACCATTTTAATAGCTATACATATAGTTTTGTGTGTACACACACGTATTTGTACAGTAGTAGTTTCATATTTCACCAGGCGTTCAAGGTTTCAATCGAAGGAAAACATGTGAGCTTTTCAAGCGCAGCTTTATGCATGGATATAATGCCCGCGGAAACTGGCCATTTTTCCAAAGTGTTTGGATTCATTTTACATGTTATTTTATCGGTTATCTTACATTTTATATTATATTTTATATTACGTATGCAACTTCGGGCTAAAGTTTTTCCTGAAAAACGCAGCGTAGAAGTGTCAGTCACTTACTAATGCTGAGATTTGAAGACGCTTCTGTTTCAATTCTCAGTCTTTATACAGCAATTCAGATCTTTAAAGCATGACATCTTGAAAGAGTTAATAAGTTAAATGGATACTATGCAAAAGTAAGGCATGCTAGATAGTGTTCCGCAAGTTCTCACAAAAGAGCAATTGTAGCATTACTTTACAGTGTGATAAGAACGAAGACGTGTATACGAAAGAATGCATATGACGAATATTTTATGAGTACAATAGGTAGATCTTAGGAGAGAAAAGTGTAGAAAAGCACTTTACTTGATTACACGGGAAGTGTTTACCAAGAATTTTTAGTAAAGGTGCTGTCATCGTCTGTTCGGTAAAGACATTCTTATATAAATTGACTTTTTCTTCAAAAATTTTTACACTATGCTTCCAAGCATAACAAGATCGTATAAACTGTATGATATGATTTTTTAAAGTTTTAGCATTTTGGAATTTCAATGTGAGGAGCTTATGTTCAAAAAGTCTACACTAAAGTACATTTAAATTAATCACAAAATATGAATAATATATAGAACGTAGGATTTACAATTTACATTAAATTAGGAAAGGATTATATATTTCTTGAAAAGAAATGGCTGTATGTTAAGTAGAAAATTACTCATTTCACGCGTGCTTTAAAAAATAATAAAAATTATTTTCTCTATGATAAAACGATTAACTGGGTTACACACGACTCTAAGTACACAATGACCTACTCAACTTCCATACATAAAAAGGCTGTACCCAGCTCTTATTAAATAAAAATATGAGGTATAACTCAGGAAGAAAAGTTATTACAGACTCAAATGAGAAGTTTTCAGCTCTTATTACCAAGTTTTATTGATGTCCTTCATTTCGATTTGTAGTAAACATTTCATCATTGTAATAGTTTATTTTCTGTCCTTGCATAATATTTTAGAACGTAGATAGACAAATATTGTGTATGGACAATTACTATTTGTTATAGTAACAGTTAGGCAAACTCAAGATCCATGAAAGCTACTAAAATACATAGTAAAAATTACTTTCATTTTGTATATAACTTCTTACAATTGTTTAATATAATAAAAAAAGTAATTTTTGAGTATTTTGCATCTGCAAAGCGGGACTAAAGGAAAGATATTATCTCCGCCCTGGCATCACTAGCTATCAAATAATGCATATTTATGTTCTAAAAGATATTGTGTCCATAATGGCCTAGTAGGGTTTGGTACCTCGTGTGTTTAAAGTCCTCGCCTTTGGCTCGTGATACTATTTTTATTCACACAGGTTGCTGAAATTGCGAAGTTATTATATATGTAATGTATCGAATTTGACCCATGACATAATAAAAGTTAGATCGTTTCGTGTCTCCTTTAGCGACGTAATATCCCGATACAGTTTTTTAATAAAAATGATTGGATGTGCGGTGAAACCTTATAATAATTGGAATAAGAATGTAAAGGGTGCAAACGTAAGATACTGCTTATTTTAAAAAATTCTATTTAATGATCTAATGGAAAGAAACATTTTGAAATAACAGTATTAGCCTATAAACTAGCAAAATATAATAATTTTATTTACTTTTCAATAGAATGTTTTCTTTGTACAAAAAAATTTACTAAAAAGTATCGAAACGAAATGTATTATTAATCGCAATACCCGCAGAATTATCATATATTATACTTGTAAATGTATACTTTTCATTAAAGTTTTTGATTGCAAAAATCCACGCTTGAAAAGAGTTTCGAGAAACTCTTTATTAAAACAAGTGCATTCAAAATGAACTCAGTTAAAAGTCTGAATTAAATCCTACGTGTAGCCCAATATTATATTTGCATATGATAAAAACAATCTTTTTATTAATAAAATCTTTACTTAAATGACTTCCTTTATTGTTCTACTCTTTGGCTACCAATTTTCAATAAACTTGAGTTATTGATTCTCTAACAATACTGCTTCTTTGGTAGTTTAATTAAAGAACTGAAAATCGTGCATATTTTTATAAGCCCTGATGATCGCAGAAATGCAAAGACAAACAGGTAACGTAATTACGTCGCATAGGAGGTTGTAGCTTATTGAAGTTATAAGTGCGGACTATGCAGATTAAAACAACTTCTCCGGAGTACGCACCGCTAGATTATTACATTCGGTTTAACGTTTCGACTTGTGTGCAAGAGACACGTAGTAACAGATTATGTTCCCAAATGTTGTTTGCTCGTTATCTTTTATCGAGTAACAAGGAGTCTAGATTTTCCTTAACTTTAATGAAAATTAAATTTAAATACGAATTATTCGAAAATGTAATTTTCATGAAGAGATTTCGCAACTTTCTATGACGAGATCAAGTCTATTTATGCCATGTAAAATACTGATTAAAATATATATGTTTTGAATAGTAATGAAGTAATTTGGTCATGGGATGGATTCGAAAACTCACGATTTATTTACATATAAAAATTATATTTTTATATAAAAGTTGTTATATTTTGTAATCAGTGTAAAATATTACACATCCAATATAATTTTAAACTAATTCCTATACAAAGTAAAAATAGAGTTTAGAGAGAAAATATCAGTGAACAATAACTTTGTTTATAGTCAATCTTAGTTTCAGATTTTTGTACCAACTTATGTACATATAAGTTAAAGGCGCTATCTTCTATAAGTAAAATTTATTGATAATTACATTCTTATAGATTAACCAGGCAGTCGGGATTTTTGGGTGTGTTAAAGTGGGAAACTTTTCTGTAGAATAATTTCTCAAAAGACTAAAGATATAGACGAACCAAATGGTGTTTTCTTGACCGCCTCGAGGTTAATATAATATTTTTCTGTTAGTAAGGGGCGATCATTTGTATATTATCATTATTGAATATTGTTATGGGAGCTTAACTAATAATGTTTATAAGATAATGACTGCTAAAATTAATACTGCAAATCGCATTTATGTGAAATTAGAACTTAACTGACGTCAATATAATTGATGATATACTTTCTAAATCCACGCTCATTTGATGATAGTTTGAGCATATTTTTATCTCGTAAAAAATTATTATTATTATAATTTACTTTTAGACCTTAGAAGCCTTATTGAACATGAAATTAAGCTTAGAGATCATATTTGCATCTTGGTCGAGATTGTGATCATCTTCTCTATAAAGAATTAAGCAAACGCCGATTAATTTACTTCTTAATAAAATGATAAAGGCATATGAAAGTTGTGAACAACATGTGGCTTAATACTACATTTATTGAGAATTTCACACTTCTTCTTGATATTGATACCTTAAAAAAGGTACTTTATTGGAACTAGCAACCATGTTCATCTAAAAGATATTTGCCTAACTGTCAAGATTTTTCCTAAGAATGGTTTTTTACAGTCTCGTATCAGGACCCATTCATGTGAAACTATATTTTCTATGAAGTTAAGTGCAACAAGACCAGATGATATATCTGTCAGTCTCCTCAAGGAATATTTTCAACTGTTTAGTCTAATCAGGTGTATATTCCCTTCAAAGTTCTTAATAACGCTTCATGGCGAGTACCGTATGTATAGATAATTAAAAAAAAAATATGATTTCACAATCTACTACTAGACCCACTTATGGATGCTTAAGTTATTATATCTCAATATCTTATTGGTCAGTTACACAATTTAAATTCATTGTAACCGAAGATAAGTGAAATTTTTCTCGCTGAAGTAAAGAAATAGTTTTTGAATAAAAATGCATTCCTGAAATTCAGTTCAAAAACTACAACATCTTAAAATTATCTTTTTAAAGTACTAGTAATTATTGTTCTTTTGTGAATTAAGTATAGTTTATAAAACAATATCTTTGATACTTTATTTGAATTTCTTCTTGAACGAGTAATAGTAAATTTAAAAAAGCACTTTTGTAAGTCTAAATTCACATACAAATGATTTTTTAATAAAAATAATAAAATGAACGAACCTTATGGAGCACTTGAATTATTTTGAAATATAATTTGCATCCAATCGCATACACAGACTTCAGTTACTCTAATATTCAAAGTCGGTATGTGACATCGAAAATTCTTAAGATCCGTATAGCACGGATTTGCAGTGGCTAACGTACGCATTTTCACCGCCATGACGAGCGTTAGAATATTTGCACCTAGTACTACATGTACTTATCCCATTACCTTCACCTCTGCTCTATTTATGCTAGTAATTTTTAGTCATAGAGCAAGTACGTCACATGCATATTACCCTGGTTAAAATAGATTTGCGTTTCTTACTGATCTGAACTCGGTTTTATTCGTCACCGACGATTTCTACCTGTAGTAACTTGAACACTATTCGCAGTTTGAGCGTTAGAAACTATCGTTGAAGTTAACTTTCTAGTGAATGTCTTATTTTAGAGAGTCCTAAGTCAATACAATTTTCATGTGTGTGCATTAATTCAGACAAAATTGTAAAGTAAAAGCTTCTGGCCCTGAGGATAGCACTAACAAAATGGAACTTTATGGATCATAAAATACTTCATTGACACTTTTAGTTAAAATATAACTATATTATTATATTAATTAAATATGTCTGCTATTTAAATGAATACCAAATGCATAATAGACGAAATATTTTTTGCTGAGTTGCCGTATTTGAATTTCTGTTCGCAATTGAACGTCAATGAATATATTTCGTTCATGACAGTTCGTACGTACTGAAGTAAACGACAATATTAAAATCTAAATAAATACTAATAAATTGTATTCAATTAAGTAGTTGCTTAACTCGATTAGAAATGCTGACAAACCTTTTTTGATTGACGATAAAAAAGCTACTTTTTTATTAGATTAATATATAAATTATTACTAAAAAAATACTGTTTTAGGCTGATTTTTTTTATTAAAGGGTATTAATAACTATAGATTAAAAAATTGTGTAAAAAGACTGTTTGGTGCCACATTTTAGTCTTGACTGGCAGTCATTATAGTGTATGGCTATATAATATTATTATATCAATTGACTTTTTTCTTGAAATATAAAAATATAATGAAATATAAATATACCAGAACAAGGTGTTTTTAATTAACACCTTATATCAATTTAAATTAATTAGTTCTCTTTTTTATAAAGAATAACGGAATTTTAAAAGCAAATATTACTACAATTCATAATTTGAAACCAATACGGGTATGCAAGTCCGTTGTGTAATTTGATATTTTATAATATTTAAATTATAGTCAATAAAAGCACATTCAATCAATATATTGAATGGTTAACAGATGATATTAGAACATGATGTTTTAGAATGTTAACGATATAAAATGAACATGCGGTTTAGATTTTTATACGTGAGAGTTAAATTTTTTATTTTTATATCTAAATTTGAACCACAAGTCGATAAGCCACTTTACTATGACCACAGAATAGATAATAATATTAATATTATTAAATTCAGCCAAGTTATTAATGAAACGCCACGCATCATTCCATCGAAATTACGAATATATTCGCATTATCGTCACTATATGTAAGTATGTCGCTCACCTGTAAATAAAGTACGATTTTGCAAGGAAGAAGGCCCAGGAACCAGGTAAGAGTGATGTCCCATACGACTGTTGGAGGGAGACACACGACAATGACAAGAAGATCAGCTACGGCCAAGTTGACGATGAAGTAGTTAGTGACGGTGCGCATCGAATGGTTTCTGTAGACGGCCAAGCAGACGAGTGCGTTGCCCACGAGACCAATGATGAAGACAATTATATGCAAGCCTATGAGCAGCCACTGATGGGGCCTCGGATAGATAAAGTTATACATATCTTTGAGATCGTAGTCAGCGGGTCCGCACTGCTCTGCGTCTGTGCAGTTGCTCGTCGGATCAAGGCTGTCAACATGCGAGTCGTCTATCGCCTCGTCAGGCATCGTCGTGGCCGCGGCTGTAACCGAAGCGACGAGAAACGTCACTGCGCAGATGAGCAGTGACTTCATTGTGTCGTGACGGTTCATGAACTTTCCAAGTTAAAATCTGTGCTATTCAGTTAACATGGATCTTCGGAAACTTTGAAATTTATCAGAATTGCCTTTTGGACTGTAGAAGTGGAACTCTGGCATTTTTTCACCTTCCTCTTCGACTTCTGCATCCTCCAGTGTTTTTAGGCTGGATCGTAGAGCACTGTAAACATTTATGTCATTGAGAAAAAATTTAAATTATGAAAAAAAATAGCTAGATGTGCTTTTTTAACCAACTACTCAAGATGTTATCGTTAAAAAATAAGTTTAGTTAGTTTGTAAAGATAATTTTAGTTAGTTTTTAATGATAAATAATTATATAAAATATTGAACCATTTTTTCATTTAGTATCTGCCTGTGCAGAAATGCAATCCGGCTGTTATCAGCTTTAAACGTCGGAAATTGGGACGAAAATAACATACTTTGAAATATTGTATACTATACTTTGATGTATAATCATGAAAATAATGGAATTTGTCAATTTTGCTCTGATTTCTGATTTTTATATATTTTGGATTGCATTTGCACATATATCTAATTGTCGGAAAATCGTTAATTACTCCGTGCAATAATTTTCTCGCCATTTTCCTATATAAAAAAGAGATGGATTTGAGATTGGCCTCCCCAATGATTACGATTGGTCGATTTGAAATGAATATGTAAAATTTGACTGGTCCACGAGAGTGCTAATAATGCTAAAATTAATGTTTGAAGTAAAATAGGTCATTGTTTTAATATATAAATGTATTTAAAATCACTTTTATTGTTAAAGTACAATTGAATTGTATACAGTTACGTCAAACATTGGATGGTTTAAAATAAATTCTTTCATAAATGTACTTATTAAAAATACCGTAAATTACATGCTGTTATTATAAAATTATTTAAATTTTTTCATAAATGTACTTATTAAAAATACCGTAAATTACATGCTGTTATTATAAAATTATTTAAATTTTAAGAAGGCTCTTTTATGAAAAGATGTGGATGTCTTATACTTTCTCATTTTGAAATCTAAGTTAATAAGATTCTATTAGACAATTACGAAGTCAATTTAACATGCAATTTAGAGTGAAATTTAGGGCGTAATTTAGGGTGCAATGGAGAGGTCGATTGCTAATAAAATGAAAAGAAACTGACTTTCAACTTACAAGTTTTCTTATTACTTTGTGCAGCATGTACCTTTACTGAGAGATGTAATGTGATGTTTGAAATTGAATCGTGTACTCTTTGATTCATAAAGATTTAAAAAAAGTCTTTCAGGTGTTACAAATATAATAGTTGTAAGAAGATATTTCAATACGGTTTTCGATACATCTCCATTATTAGAGAATGACGTTGCCAAATCACGATAAGTAAGTATAATGAAATTTAAAATTGAAAATTACTTAACGTATTTACAACATGCTTTGTTATATTTATTAGTTATTCTATTTATTGATTGTTTAACTGCCGTGTATAAGATACTATCATACTGTATAAAATATTTTAAAAGCTATTGAGAACATTCGATATCCACGTTTTTGATCATTAATTTGATTTATAGAGAATATCAAATATATTTATAAAGCAAGGTCAACTAAAACGTGCATTTACATATTTGAAGGCTTCCTACACAAGTATTAAAAGAATATCTTATTGGCGAGTTTTACATCCTTATATAAAATCTGTTTTAATAATAGTAAAATTGTGAACCATGTAATCAATAGAATTAAATATTAAATAAAATGGAACATCTTTTAAACAAAGCCGCAAAATTGCTTTTACTTTTCTCAAAAGAAACTCATTTAAAAGTTTGTACGTTTCGTGTTCTTGGCTTTCGTCTTTTCACTTTAAACATCAAATGGAAAAACCTCGAAGTACTTACGGATTGCAACGCGTAAACCAAGAAAAAGAAAGTCCAAAGACGTATAGAGAACAGAAGAAGCGCGTGTAAGGCGAGCATGGCAGCGGAAATTCGATCGGAATTTCGGGCAAAATGCAACGGTAAATGTTACACACTGGACCAGCAGAGCAGCGTTAGAGAGAGTAACAAGCACGCTATACAAGTCTCTAATACGCGAGGCAGCGTGATAATACGCTTCGATAAGAGTGTATACACCCTTTACACACGATGCCAGCGCATGTGCGCAAGTAGATCCGAGTATAGAATAGCAGCAGCAGCAACGTCGGCTCGCACAATATTCGGTACTCGCGCAGTTTATTAGTGCTAAAACGAGAAAACGCGCAAAAGTAACTGGTCACGACTAATATTAACTTTTATCGGCTGCGAAAGTCTCGCGCTTTATTGGAGAGCTCGTTGGCATATATAGCGGAGGTATAACGATGTTTCGCGCCCAGAATTCTTTACCCCTCCAGCTCTCTTCGCTCCTAAAGCGTTTCCGCACCCTTCTTTTGCTTTCACACTCTTTCTATCGCTCCCTCTGATACCCGCTAGTTTTATTGACAGAGTGATTTTCATTTTCTCCGCGGGTTTTATAAGGTTCCGGCAGTTACACGCCCGGTCAATCAAGGAGAATGAAATCTCAAGGCAGTGTCTTCGAATTTAATACGATGTTAATACCTTTAAGGCAATCCAATATTGATTGGCGCGGCTTTACTGGCAGCGGCTCACTTCTGATCACTTGCGTCAATCGATACTGTGCTTCGGCAGAAATCGTAAATTCACGGCTAATTTGCAAAACGAAAAGTTTGCGAAAGTTTTGTTTGGGCATGAGTTTAAAATTTTTTCAAAACTTTTTGAGTAATAAAATAATGCGCCCGCCAGTTTAATGGGAAGCCTTGTTAAAATAGTTCTGACTTTAGGAAACAATTTATTAGTGATTCACTTACAAAAGAACTTTTTGTATGGTATAATTTAATTAATTGAAAATATCTTCTAGACCGTTGAAAATATATAAATAATAAATGAAGTTTCATTGATTTTTGTCAGAAAATAATAGCTGTCTCTTTATGTTTAAGATTTATCTTGAGAAACGTAATAGCAAGACTTTCTTAGGACTCTTTTCTATCAGTTTAGAGTTATCTGATACTTTACGTATAGCGTATGAGCAGGCTTGATTTCATTCGCTACGAGAATATAATAACCGTGAGCTTGAGGAAACCTTTTATTCTTGAAAAAAAATTATACACTAAAATTTTATAAAAGAATGGTAGAAAAACATTACCGAAAATTTTTTATATTCAGTTTCAAATATAATAGTTTGCTATTATATTTTATGAAAATATCGACAACAATTATTTATTTATAGTTATTGTATTATTCAATCTTTGTCTTAAATTTTTGAAATACGAAAATAGTTATTTACATTAATTAAAAATGATTTGAAATAATCGAGGTAATTTGGAACGAACGCGTTATCTTATGCTAATTTAATAGGATCATGGAATAAAATTACTTTAATGTATCTCAAATGAGATTGCATATTTCATGTATCTCAAAACGAGACCTATTAAACCTCATTCATGTTCTATTAAATAATAGTCCCTGTTACCTGATACAAAAACAGTTTTAACCTTAACACTCATTATATGAATAAATCTCAGTTGACTTTTTTAAGTGAGCATATGATACAGAATTCTAACCAGGTAACTTAATTAACCAATCTAAATATAATCTACATAAGCAATTTGTGAAAGAACAATATATTCTCTATGCAGCAAAAAATTGTAATAAACGAAGGACGAGTCGGTAAAGTACACATTAGCGCACTCCAATCGACTAGTAAATAAATAAGCACTGGAAGTCCTCTTGTATTGAGTATACGGCAATAAAAGCACTTAAGAAACAAACAATTCTTTCTCTCACACACATATATTCTCCCTCTCTCGCTCTCTCTCGTTTGCGCTGGGAAACCAATCACGGAAATCAGAGACGCGCGCGTTTGTATCGCCTCGGCGGTGTATTTCCATTGGCGGAAAAACGCTTACGCGCGCTCGCGCGCGCGCGACTGGCTACGTAAGCGATTAGACCTAGTACGAAAGAGTATATAGTTATTATCGCCGTTGGTTCATGCTCTCGCGCGATAACGGATGCGTGTGCGCGCGCGCTTGAGGCCCAATGGGCTATAATTTATCGCTGGGAACTGATTGTATCTGCACGCAAACACACGACGTGTTAAATATAGGGTGATCTAAAAAGAAGTTTGTTATTAACGAACCGTTAATTACTACCGATTGCTAATGTTATAATAATGAAATTTGTTTATAAGGAGTTGTGACCTTCGCAAATGGTGAAAACAGTTTTTATTAGATTATAGAATTTTGTTCCTGCAACATAGCACTTTAATAATTAGATTATATGTTATTTGTTTTCTGACAAAGTATTAAACAATTACTCATAGCGATTGTAAATTCATATACAAAGGGCCTAATTAAAAGTAACCTCTAATAACATTCAAATATTATTATTTCAGATTTATTGAATATTAATTCGTGCACTCAGAGGTATTTACCATAAATGTATTCTTTTAATGTCGCATTACATTTGTACTAATGTTATATTTCATTGGGATCGTTAACTTTAATCAATATTAAAAATCAGATAATTCAGATATAGTGCTGTACATAATCAATGACTTTATTGTTTAATATGCATATAAAACAGGTAATCTGAGGTATAGCTTTCAGAAAAAAGCTGGCCTGCTCATTTAAAAAAACTAAACGATTTTCTACCGGGTGTAAACCCTCTTTTGCTTATCACTCTATAAATCTTTGTTAGCCTTGACAACCGCGATACGCGGCCTTTCAACTCGACCACCTATTATTTGACATTCGAAAGTAATGACCCTCGCGGACTAACTCTGTTTACGTGTATTGCGGTCTATTCTTTTTTTTTTCTTTCTTGGGCAGGTATGGTAACTGGCAACTGATTCACATTTGCATGCCGTCTCGAGGGCGAAGTCGGGTAGTTCATTTAAATAAGGTCACCAGAAAAAAAAACACGTGATGGTATATAGGGCGGGGGGATTTCGGCGAGAGACTGTTTATCACCCGCTAATAAGATTCCACAATGATAGCATCGATAGGACCTTACGAGCCATCGTTGTCGAAAGTAAATTTAAATTTTCCATTTTCTTTAGCCTGTATTCTGTAACCTTGTTTTTTTTTCTCCCTCCTCGTCGACTTAAGGGTTCCGAACGCGTGAGTTGCTAAGGAACGACGACGGATGCTTCTTGCATCCCTACCAACTGCCCAACGTTTATCATCGTTATTAATAAAAAGCAGTACGAGAGGAAGAGGGGGCGAGAGAGTAGATTGAATAACAAAAAAAGCAAAGTAGATATCACAACTTTACCAAGAGGTAACAGTCTAAAGTATTTTGTCAATTTTTGTCTACCAACGCGCTCTCATTCTCTTTCTTCTTTTTATTACTCTGCCTGTTTTTCTGCCTCCTACTCGCTCAGATTTTTTTATCTCTCTCTCTCTCTTAATCTCGTTATGTCTCTCTTGCTCTTTTTTCTGTCTCTTGTTTTTCGCAACTTCCTTTTGCCTTTTAATTAGTCGTCGTATAACAGAAGGAAGCATAAGCATAATAAGCAGAATACCGGCTAGTGAGCATTAAAGAGATAGATATAGATAAGCCACGACGTAGAGAGAAAAGTGAGAGAGCCAAATAAATTACATAGCAAGATAATCATCCACTCTTATGGGAGAAAAGGAGAGCTAGGAAGAGGAAGCGAATTTAGCGTAGAAGAAACAGAACGAACCAGAGAAAATGAGTAACATAAAAATAATGATCACTGGACCGAAGCACCAAAATTATAAGTCTATAGGACAAAAGCAAAATTTCATTCCCGTTGGGTCGGATAAAGACTCACTTCTGCCTCGTCATATGATGAGATTGCTATCAGATCCCTCAGTTTACTTGCTGATATAAGAAGCTTTAATATAATTTTTACGAGGAAGCTTGTGTGCGTGCGTACACGTATGTGCGTGAATGCAAGCTCTCGCGTATATATGTATATGTATTTTCGTACGTTTGCGCAAACGCAAATCAAAAAACTTATTGTGACATTCGCAGAAAATAACTACACAGACTGCTATTGATAATGTTAGTTTTTAAACAATATTTGACTTCAACTTTTTTCCCATCTCTGAAAACAGTGTAAGTTATGTCACTGCGCAGCGTGCAACATATTTTTCCATCAATTTAGTATAAAATTTATTAAAAAAAAGTTAGTAATAAATATTGTGACTCTTCACTAAAAAGGTGCTTCATATCACTTCAATTTTTATTAAGTATCAGGAACTTTATAAAACACCAAAATTACAGTTTCGTCAAATGTTGCGTATACAGAACAGTATATTGTTCATAAATTAACGCGAATGTCATGGTTGTTTTTTTGCTAAAATTCTATTCGTATAAAATTTATTCTGATACTTTTTTATTTTACTTATTTATTTATTTATTTAAATTCTACGGATCAGAGATCCATATACAGTTCAGCGTATAAATAAATGTATTTATACATATACATTATTAATTCAACATTATAGCATGGATGAATAAGTTGGCATAGAAAACAAGATAAATTTTAGATAAAAGCTTCTGCAAAACCATTAGGATTGGTATACGAGTGGTAACAAGATCTTTTAGACTGATTCAGATGGGACAGGGATATTATTTTTGTTTTTCTTTTTAAATGGTTGAAAAAAATATTTCTCTATTGCTCCTTTTTTTACATTTTTTCAACTTTGAAGCTAATATTGCATATGTATTACCCTGGTGGAAATCCAAAACATTTTTTACCCAATAATTGACTATTTATTTTAGACTTGGCCATAAAATAGGCACTTT
>JAWWEQ010006063.1:9302-51139 GCA_035583055.1 Torymus tubicola
AGGGAGATAGACCTTCGAGAACGTACGCAAGTACGCATATATCCCGTAGGAACCTTTTGGTGAAGCTGTATATGTGGGGGGAGAGGAGAAAATGAGGCAAAAACGGTTATATCAGTAGACGATATGGTTGTTGAATCGAAACAACGATAATATGGCCTTGAACTTCGCGTCTCGGTCTGAAAGTCAATTATAGTATAGGGAGTGTACATGCGGCGAGAAGGAGAAGGAGAGAGAGATGTACAGACGATGGTGAGAGACACAGGTCAAGGGCGGCAATACGATAAAGGTATTAGACTTGTCTTTTCTCATGGGGGGTAGCTGTCAAGGGTGGGATATAAGAGGTGCTATGTACGGTCGACCAGCGCGCTACGATCAATCATATTATAGGAGACGGGTGGAAAAAAAATGATGTATAAGACGGTTATGGGTCCCGTAAGTCGTTATGTCGCGTATATAAGGGTGTATATGCTACGATATCCACCGGGTGTATAAGTGAATTTTTACTACTTATACTGTGTCGGGGTGAACTTTTCGAACGGTGGGAAATGCTTGGGCTTTAAAAGTTACCGTATACGCATACTGCACAGAAGTGTAACAAAGCTATTATATGTAAACTGTCGTAGATATAAAGATTTGAATATTTTTCGCCTATATGCAAGAACGATCGCAACGGTATGTATATATATATAGATTCACGCAGAGTAGTACTAGTAGTAGTAGTAGTAACGTTGGGTGGGATAATTGGCTGAAAATAAAGGAGCGCGCGGGAGAAGCGCCGGCGCCACCCAAGTAGAGAAAGCGAGTGAGAGAGAGAAGGCGACAACGACGACGCCTCGTTAGCGCGCGCTCCCGCTCGCGCGTATATATACCCCGGCAAGATTGTCTTAATTTGTCGGCCAATTGACCGCGGTATATATACATACATACATATAGCATATAGCGTTGTGGCACGGCTGAAAGCGGGTGTGAAAGTGTATGTATATATATGGTAACACAGCACCACGATGCAGCAGAGATTATTGATGCGATAGAACATATAGTTTGTTTATATATAGTTTACCGATATGAGGGTATGTATATGGAAGGTTGTATACCGTTAGTGAGCGGAGAGAAAGAGATAAGGATATATGTGTATATATACACACGCGATTGCATATTTGGAGAATGTATTAAAAGTAAATATATAGACGACGACGGCGCGTTGCTCAGCTGTCGAAGAAGAAGGTGTATGCGTGAATGTATATATATACGTGTGGTCGGTATTGACATGCGTATCGAGTTCAAACACACGCGCCGTTTTCTCTATGCAAATTTGCCAAAGGTGAGCCGTCGCACGGTCTCAAAGCTATGGTACACGTTTATGTGTGTATACAATATATATATACTATCCTAGCGAAAAATCTAATTTCACTGATGACCTTCGCCCCGTATATATAAATCGCGAATGAAATCACGCGGCTGATACAGTATAATAGGTGTCCCGGTTCACGCACGCAACAATGAATATTTTCTAATTTCTTTCTACAATTTAGCGTATAGCAAACGCCGTGTGAAATTTGTATTGTGACGATAAGAGTATATATATGTATGTGCAGTGCGTACAACGCGAGCGCGATGTTTGCGTAACCGCGATTATAAGAGAGAACGAGCGCGATAGATTATATTTTTAGTCAACGGGGAAAAACTGTCGCTGCAGCGAAGCGGTCGCAGCTATTCGCTTTAATGTCGCCGCCGCCGCCGCCGCGACTGTGCAAACAGAGCAGCAGGAAAATATATAATAAAAAAGAAATGTATAATGTATATGTGTGTGTGTATCTTGGCGAATAAATAGTATAATAGTACTATAACGGTATGGAGAGACGATAAATTTATATATATATATATTAATCAGAGGATATAATAAATGTCCGATTTGTTTTGACGTTTAAAAGTAATTGCGAATAATAATACAAAATCTATATCTGTACAGGGGCGGGCTACCGAAAATCGTCAAGTCACGCCCGTGTATGAGTCACATATATGTATGTATGCGAGTAGCAGCAGCACCTAAGCGTACACGATCAATCACAGCGTTTATTTCGTTACGCGCAATTACGGTCGCGGCGGCGGCGGCGGCTGCGCGTTCGTTAAATCAGTTTTCGGCTCTACTCGGCGCGTTATTTCACGCAGACGTACGTCGTATATATATATACTATACAGAACAGAGAGACGCGAGCGTTCACGAATATAATGCATTTCCGCGCGCGTTTAATCGCTCAATTATCCGAGAGACAATTAAGGCGCGGGCGCAAAGGTCGTCTCTCGTATAGCAGCAGCAGCTACCTCGCGCACACCTCACTGGCTGGTATACATTGTAATATTCTCGAGAGTAACGAGAGAGAGGGAGGGAGAGACATTAGAGTTGCGACTGTACGTTTGTATAGATGTATAACTCGTGTCGAATGGCCTCGATACGACCTTCTGCCGCGCTTTTCGTACTATTAATAAAGTGACTTTACGTCTTGGAATGTGCGAGGGAAGGAGAGAGAGAGAGCGAAATTAAGCTCGCGTAATCGGGCGCGGTATGCGTTTGCGCGCGCGCGATAAAAGAGAGAGAGAGAGAGAGAGAGAGAGAGGGAAAGATAAAAGAGAGTCCGAATTCCTCTCGACTTCGTTTGCGAGTAGTAGTATTATCTTCAAAGGTGCGTGTATATATATACACACGAGTGGTGTATATAGCAGGGAGGAGCGAGAGAGAGAGTTTTATCGCGAAATATAAATTATCTTCAAAATTGCTGTGTAATCCGAAAGGAGAAAGAGAGCGAGAGGGAATAAGGTGTATATATGTATATATATACAGAAAGAGAGTATAAGATTATTACGTTAAATTCCGTAATAACGCGCGCGAGCGAGCGAGAGCGGCTCTGTGTCTGCCATTATCGTTAATTACGACGATTTTGTTTATAAGCCAGCTGCGCTCAGGGATGCGGATGAATTTTTTTTCCCCTCTCTTCGACCGTTTATATGCACACAACGCGTCAGGCAACCGCTTATCTCTCGTTCTTCACCATACGCATATGTATATATAACATATCCGAAAGAAATTTCCGTTTTATTGTCTCTCTCTCTCTCTTGCTCACTCGTTCTCGTATACGCAAGAGGCCTTGAACGTGACATTCGAATTTATCGGCGCGCCGCGTATGATTTATAACGGTCTGTCGTTAAAACGTCGGGACACACGCGCTTCTTCTCTCTCTTTCCTTCTTCTTCCTTCTTCTCTCTCTCTCTTTTTTTTTGTAATCATCGTACACTCGGTTAATACCGAATCCTCGTGCACTGCTCGCACAGATGTTCCGCCGAATAAGGTCGTTAATTTCTACGCTCGAGAAAATTTTATCCTATACTTTCCGTATACACAGTCGTCGTCGACGACGTATATATATATATAGCTGAGAGAGAGCGTAATGAGAGCGTCGAGAGATGATAAAGCGTCGTCGCTCGCGGAGGAGGAGAAGAGGCGAAGACTCTGGCTTTGCGCGAGTATTTAGCCGCGCGTTTCCTATAGTAGTAGTAGTAGTAGTAGTTCCTGTATTCATGCAAATTTTGGTCTAATTTTCTGTTTAGTTTTTGAGGAAGAGTACAGTGCGGAATGCTCCTTTGTGCATTTGTTATATATATTCATAAATATATATACTCGCGCGCGTCGCGGGTACACGTTACAAGTTATAACATATACATGTCCGACAGGGTTTATGTAAGAGACCAAAGCATATAACAACGTTTCGCGCGTAGATAATATAATTAGGTGTGAAAACAGAATTAAATTTGATACGTTTATTCGCGAAATGGTTCGCCGAGACCTCTGCACACACATATATACGACCATGACACACTCTCTCTACACTGAAACCCTATTTACACCTGAAATTCAGTCAACCAAACCGTATATATATATATATCGTCTAATAGAATACACTTTCGCAGAGTATCTCACATCTATTCGGGGTTAGGCTATATACGTGCGAGAAATAAAATTATTCGAGCGTCGAAAAAACTGCAGGGTATATAGTATAGTAGCACAGTCGTCGTCGAACGACGCGGCGCGCAAACAGCGAAACCGCATTTACTCAAACGTCAGCGCATTCCAAAGTAACAGTAGCAGCGACTATATATATACTTATACACACTCGTATTCGCTTATTCACACTTTCATTATTAATTCTTTCACCCGAAACACGTTGCTGAGCAATTAGTTCGCTCTCCCTTCTCTATATTTGCGCACACTTGTCATTATACCCACGGGTGGCCGGACAAGACTCCTCTCTTTTCGGCCAGCAGCAGCAGTAGCAATTTGCATTTCTGAAATTTCACCTCACCTTCTCTCTCTCTAAAAGCCTCTGCAACACACACACACTACCTGCAATTTTTACTCGGAACTATTCTCCGAGAGAGAGAGAAAGAGCGCGTCGAGTTTCACACGTTGAAATTTTCTTCTTCTTCTTCTTCTTCTACTTCTTCCTTCACAACGCGAACGCGTTGCTCAGGTGCTGCTGCTGTCTGTATCCGACCGACGCGTAGCCGTATTAGCATTTCAAATGTTTCTCGATCCGAGAGGAAGAACGCGCGAGCGCGTGCACGTAGAAAGTGTAAAAAGCGCCGCGGCGCGAAATTAGGAGAGATGCGCGAGAGGGAAAGAAAGAATCGTAACTCGCGCTTCAGCGAAGCCGGAGATGAGACCACCACTGATGCACACATATATACACGATGCCGCTGCGAGTTTCTTCTTTGGGTATATAAAGTCGAGTTTAAAGTTCGTGTGAGAATTTTTCCATAGGAGAGAAAGAGAGAGAGAAGGAGGAATGATCGGAACGAGAGTTGGTCGTGCGTGAAGATCGGGGAAATTGTGTAGGAGGTTCGGCTGCGTGCTTGATAGAAAGAGTGGATTAGAGGTCGCGACGGTGTCAACAGATGCGTATGTGTATAGCTATAGTGTCTGGTAAGGGTGAGGCTGAGAGAAATTAACGGCGCGCCTACTATAGTGTGTTGATCTAAGGGTGTGTTTTTGTTTAGCTACCTTTTGCGAAAATTAAACTGATGGCGCGGGCGATGGCCCTTTACTTTTATATTTATACACGTATTTTTAGAATGTTTTTCTATAGCTAGATAATTAATTACATATAAACGGAAAGAACTAAAGATTAACTACTAATAACAGAAATTTCATTTAAAATAAAATATATCTTTTAATTGTCGTATGATTCCAAATTAGATGTTTGATAAGAAAAAATTTATTTTTAATTATTACTTGTAGAGTGTATAG
Source organism: Torymus tubicola (assembly GCA_035583055.1). Classification (NCBI taxonomy): domain Eukaryota; kingdom Metazoa; phylum Arthropoda; class Insecta; order Hymenoptera; family Torymidae; genus Torymus; species Torymus tubicola. The sequence continues at coordinate 14,602 of JAWWEQ010006063.1, forward strand.
ATAGTGGCCACTTGTATATCTTGCCGTAACGGATACGCGTGCGAAGTATACGCATTCGTGAGTTTATTATCAAGCACATATTAACTGCGATAATAACAGCTAATTAGAAGATTCTTCACACTTCCCAACGAAGTCGACGTTCAAACCATTCAACTATATGTATATATATTTCGTGATAAAGACAATACATACCGTGCGCTGTTGTCTTATCAAGCGGGGGGTAACCCAAAATTAATATTACATAAGTTATATATATACATATCCAGTACCCGTGTGAAGAAAAAATTAAACGAATAACCTATACTGTCGATTGCACCGTACAGTGTAACTAATTTCGCAACACGCGCGCGAGTCTCACTCATTCGAGCTGCTGCTGCTGCTGCTACCACAGGCGCCGTTAATTTAGCGAAATGAGGGGGACGCTATATTGCTTTTGGCTCATAGCATCATCGTCATCATCATGGCAAAGGGGGGGGGAATGGTGGTGGTAGTGTGGACGCGACGTAAATCCGCTTTTAATTTGCCGTATTTATCACTTAATTTATAATCGAGGACATTTAAAATTTTGATTGACACGTGCGTCCCAGCTACTTTCATGGATATATAATACGTATATATATAAGTATATAGGCGAACTCACAGCACATCACACACAGCGAGTAAAGTTTGATCGGTCAAACGGGCGCGCGGGCACTTGCAATAATGAAATTCAATCCAAAGTGTAATCGATAGCGAATGAAGTGGGGTAAATAATCTAGAGGCTATCGAACGCACTAATAATTAGAGTTTGCAGCAGCAGCAGCTTGCTGTTGGTTGAACGCGCGCGTACGGGAGGGTTTTAGATTACTTTGATTGGCGTGCGTAGTTTTTTTTTTCTTTATATTTTTTTGTTCCGCCGAAGGAGTGTATAGTTGTGTTTGGTGGAAAAAAACGGTAAAGAAAAAAAAACACATATCGTCGCTGCTTGGTAATGGTAACGGTAACGCAGTCTTATCGGTGTTTTTGTATCGAGGTATGCGGAAAGAGGAGAAGACAGAGAGAGAGAGAGAGAGAAAGAGTTCAAATATATACTCCCCACGCATTTGATTATTTATTTGTCTCCGATAAGATTTTTATATGCGATTTTCAGGCCACCGAGAAAGAAAGAAAGAAAGAAAGAGAGAGGGACAGTTTATCGTTATAAAAATAAGCTTTTAATTCTTGGGAATTACACGCAACTGCATACACCGGGAGTCATCGACCTTGCGTTCCATTATATACACCTTTGAAGTACAACATAATTAAAAAGAAAGCATTTATATACTTCTACGATATCCCCACACTACGACGGCTTATTACAAATAGCAATATAGTATAATAATCTCGAATGCACTCAACCTCTCGACACATCAAACCCTCCTCCTCCTTGGCGTACAATCCTATATGCACACAGCACACCGTTGCGCTCGATGACGTTATATACAGTTCGCTTATACTATACGTCTCTACGTCGTTACGTATCGAGTGGACCCGGGCCAATCTATAAATACCCTCACGCGCTCGCGCGTGTGTTGCGCGCATTGCTCACGCGGTCATACTCACTCACACAGCACGTCGGGGCCTTTTTATTATGTTACCTATATAAACCACTGCCTGCTGCTGCTACTGCGCTGCTGCATAGGTCGCTTATCATGCGGTATACGCGCGCGTATAGTATATAGAGATAACGTACAACAACAACAAAAAAGAACCGTATATAATCGCAAAGAGCATCGAGAGAGACGAAAATAGTATATAGGTGGTAGAGAGTTAGCCTTTTGTTTATATATACGCGAACGATGATGGTTTTAGGTTTCGGGATGTTATATGCGCAAGGAGAGAGGGTATAAGGAGGGAGTATATATCGGCGTGAAATTCGAGACCACCGCGCGTTGCGGCGGGTTGCGTGAGATCGCGTTATAGAGTAGTTTGACGCCGAACCTATATATACGCCGCGGAGAGATAATCGATGATCGGAGAAATTAGCGGAGGAAACCCGCGCGATATGTATATACACACTAGAAACTGCTGTGCGGTTCTCCCCACGTGTGATAATGCCTATACCACGCGCCGGTATATATACGGGTACAAGTATACTTAAAGAGGAATTCTAGCGCGAATGTCACGATAAACATCGTAGCAGGGTTCTTGATAAAAAGAAATGAAGTACGTATGTAGTTTTGGACGATATGTATAAGTGTGGAACTTCTTCGTTATCTGGCCGATCGCGATTTGTCGATCGGCAAATGTACTTATACAATACGCGTGCGCGGTCGGTACCCTCGTATATTCTTTTCTCCAATTAGCATATATATACATACAGTGTATACGTACTTTCGAAACATTCTCTTCTTCTACGTATGTATATAGCGATCTCAAACCACGTCCACAAGTTAGTATTCCACGCGTATATAATATATACACACACCTCGACGCAATCGTTACACCCAAATCATCATCAACCATCGCCATCGTCGCCGAACCATGCGCACATCGTAAACAAACCTCTCTCTCACACCACTCATTCCATTTGCTCCTCTCGAGGTATATACAGCATCACAACACCATGCCACCCGCGTTACCTATAAACAACCGAGACGAGAGGAGTAGTAGGAGGGAGAAGGTGGCCGTAAAAAAAGGCCAATTTTTCGGTGAAATTTCACTGCCTCGCACGCCGTGAGGACCTCGTAAAAGACGCAATAAAACCACATACATACATATATTCTTTTTCTCACACATACACACACACTTAGGATACACAAAACAATTCGCTCGACAGATAACAACGCGGGCGGCACGCGCGATAAGAAAAAATCGTGATGTCTCTTTACCTGGCTGAAAAGAATGAAAGAGAGAGGCAAACAAAGAAAAAGAAGAAGAAGAAACGAGAAACGATGAAGCCAACGTCTCCTGGTCGTCGGTCGACGGAAAACTGCGCTCGCGATTTTTCGCCGACGCCGCTTATACTACTGCTGCTGCTGTCACATACTGCACTCTCTCTCTCCTCTCTTCGTAAGAGAGTGCACGCAAACGTTATAGAGAGTCACGTGTGCGTCGAGCGAGCACATATATATAGGTAGCGAGAACTGTAAGCTGAGCTCTCCGCGTGTGTATAGTGTGTAGATATATATATGTGTGTGTGTACGTACGTATGTATACTCCTTTCCGCTGCAGAAATTCAATGACGGCGAGAACGGCGAGTCGGCGTGCACTTTCTAGGCTGCAAATTCAGCGCTCTCCTCTCTTGCAAAATTCACGACGATACGCGGTAGTATAAGTGTATGTATATAACTTCGGCACATGTGTGTACACTATATATTCGCGCTCCTGTCTCTCTCTCTCTTTCTAACTCTAACTCCAACACAACTCCTTTATAACAATCTCTGTCTCCTCACGTGTACACTTTTACACTCTTTATCATACACACATATACACACGCACAAAACCCCACAATCTCAAACAATTTGTTTCGCTATATATATATATATTATTTTTTGCACGCCACCTGCGCGCGAACGCGTGTGTACACAGAGAGAGAGACCGGCTGGCTGGTTGCCGCTGCTGCGCGCGGCTGCACGACCTAGCCTCACCTCTCGCGTTCGTCGCGATTGCAAACGCACCGCGCTGAGAAGAAGAGGAGGAAGAGAGACTGTATATACACGGCACCCACATATATATATATATATCCGCACACACGTTGTCGTCTCTCTTGCCGTCGCGTACCCGTATATATGTATATATATATACAACACACTCTTCTCGCTAGGCGCGAGCGAGTCAGACTGGCCCGACGCGCGAGTGGCCCGTCGTTTTATATATGACGAGAGGAGCGAGCGAGTGAGAGAGCGAGCGCTGAGAGAGAGAGAGAGAGAGAACGGAGAGAGAGAACGAGTCGCGCCCGCGCGCGCGGACATCGCGTACTATATACACACATATGCGGAGCGTGTATATGGGATTATTATATACATATATATTCGCTTATGTGTATATATATATATATATGACGTGAGGGATGCGTTCGGTTATTCACACGTGTGTGTATATATATATATATGTATAGATACGCATAATACTTTGATTCTTTTTCTTTTACATATACCTATACACGTGCATATGTGTGTGTGTGCAGATCGTTCAACGGTCTTTTATTTTCGGCGCGGCGCACGCGCTCAAGGTCGCCTGTGTGTATAGTGCAGCAGCAGCAGCAGCAGTGTAATAACCACGCGCGCGCGCGTACGGTATAACCCAAACCCGTTTTCTCTCTCTCTTTCGTCCTGCTCGCGTGCATGCACAGTATATATGAGCGCTTTAATCCATATACCGCGTGGCGTATACGTGTGTGTATATATATATATAGTATGTCGTTCGTCGTCGTCTCTGATTTACGACTCGTGCTGATTTGATGGCTGGAGAACCGGAGTATAGTATGTGATTGACTGGCTAATCAGAGACGAGAGAAAAGAGAATAGGCGCGTGCCGATCGATGTTTGCTTGGTGAGTGAGTGAGTGAGTGAGTGAGCTAGGATAGTTTTTTTTTTTTTTAAGGGGAACGGAGAGATTTATGCCGCGGGAAATGCGAGTTTTATGGCAGGTAAATTGGACACCGGAGGGCTTGGTTAATTATAATAATGGCGGTATATAGGGATAGGGTAATAGGTGTAATGGCCGAGCTTGTCTTGGACTTTTTTTTGTTAGAGTGGTATGGTGTACGTTGGGGTTTGGAATTTTTACTTTTTTGGTGCGTGTTGTATAAATAAAAGGGTTTGAATTTTTTGAAAATGGTATGAAGCTTGCGTATATGGAAGAGAAGTTAGAATACATATCTGTGGCTCCGAGGCATAACGACATAAGTCCATATTTTTTTTTTTTTTTTTTTTAAATCGGAAAAACTTTGGATTATGTATCTTTAAATGGGTATTTTTCATTTAAAACTGTCAATATAGTAGCTAAAATATTGCCCTAAAGCTACGATACACGGAAAACGTAACAACATAAGTCCATTTTTCAAATTTAGTGCGCGGCATACCAACATAAGTCCAGCACTGATTTATTTTATCCAACCAAATTGAATATAAAAATTATTTTATATAAAATATATACAATAACTAGATAAAATTTATAATTTTACAAATGAATTTTGAAAATTAGTCCATAATACCTGTTCTTTTACGAAATGAAAAAAATGCTTTTTAATTTATCGCGAATTCAAGTTGTATTATTTTTAATATAATTATTCGTTGATTAAATGATAATTTTCATCCGAATTCATAATTAAATTAACGAAAATAAACGAGAACGGGACTATTAGATAAATCCAAGTTCCCGGAATAACGACATAACTTCGTACTTCTTCGAGTTTTCACGAAGGAGAAAATGCATAAACTGGTCATAACACTGCGCTGTGTTTGTCAGATTTTAAAATACGAAGAATCATGGAAATGTCCAAACGACATGAGCGCCATTTTTGCATTTTTAATGTATACTTAAAATGAAAAATTCAAAGTATAAAATAAACTAATGAGCAAGATTCTCAAACGCGAAGCGAGAAAAATAATGCTTTTACGACCTGTGCAAAAAGGTATGTATCGTATGGTTAATTTGTTGTGCATTTTCATAACTAATTTCTTTTTTTTTTCATTTATTTTTAACTATTTTTGCAAGTACTTCTAATGTTTTTTTATTAAAATACTGTTATGTTATTACGCATACAAGTGATAAAAACGAGGAAAAAAATGAATAATAAACGTAAAAAGTAATAATGTAAAATGTCAATCGCTATGAATCATTAAGTTTTCATGGAATATTGCATATTTTATTTGCTCTGAATATCCAAAACAATTAATTCTATAAATTTAAAAAAAAACGCTTCAACTGCCATTGTTTTAAATACGTAATGATTTTAAAATCCAATGAATATATGAAAAATTTATAAAATGAAAAACGACAAAATTGTCAGAGATATTCAATGACTGACTTTAAAATTTTAATAGGAATGAACTTTCCTTTATTTTAAATATTTTCGAAAATATACCAAAATGAACATAAACCTTAACGCTTAATTTACTAATTACAAAGATTCTACTTTATGGTAGTAAAAACGTATCCTTTTAAAAATACGAAGCAAAAATACTCGAGAATGTCCTTTTTAATCTTTCAACATTCCTCTTACGTAATTACATGAAAAATGAGGTAAATTTGCAAAAAAACAAGCCGCTGCGCGAAAAGGTTACTCGGCCAGGTTGTTGGCAATATTTGCTTTTAATTTTACAAAAAGCAAACGCGCATCGTTTGTTCGAATGAATTTTTTTTTTCGCGATCATTTGTCACTTTCCGACGCAGCTGTCGCCTCTATACAAAACGTTACAAATATGCCTGTCCGCGATTTTTAACAGAGTTTGAACAACTGTTTTCGAGGAACTGCCGCGTATTAAAAATTTCAACACATTATAGGCATAAGCTTGCGAATCTGTATATATACAAATTAAATTCCTTAACCGATATTCTCGTAATTTCAATTTTTTTTTCGTTTTTGAAATTCATCGTGTGCAGTCGCTGTTAGTAATGTGTTAAAGAAAAGTAAACGGTCAAAGCAGTTAATAATGAAATTGAATATATTTAACGAAATTAATATATAGATATTATTTTAACTTTCGATCAATATGTAACCTATCAATATAATCTATTTAGTACATCTGTTAGATACAAGTTCGATTATATATTTAAAAACTGTATTTCTATAGTCGTTCGGTCCGTGCACCTACAGATTTTACCATCCTCTTTAGAGTAAACCAATAATCCGACTTTAATTACGTAAAGCAAACGTACCCATATACACATTTATATATACATATTCAATACCACACACAGCAACATTGCATAACCGTTTCAATATAAACAACCTCTCAGTTATTTTTACCACCCCATTCACACGTAATTATATTTAACCCGAAACCTCTCAAAAATAAATAAACTTCGAACTTCAATTCACCCCATCCCCCTGCGTCAGCAATTAACGCTCACATGCGCAACGATTTCGAAATTACACACTTCGAATGGTAACCGCGGATGCGCTGTGTGTTGTAAACACGCGAAATAAAATGCAAATTTACAAGACGAATTTACGTCCTTCTCTCCTCTCTCTACCACCGCCACGCTGTAAAAGCTCTATATATACGATACCACCTCGTAAAGCCTATCTCCCATACCCGCTCTCGTGCGGCACAAATTTGCAATTTTTACCGAATTCACTTAACCGCTGTAAAACGTGCGCCACCACTGTACGCGAGCGCAACCCCACGCGCGCTGAAATAAAAGGGCCTATAATACCTACGTGTGTGCTCGCCTCGCGCAGACGCTCTCTGACTTTACGACGCGGCCGTTATATATATATATATATATATATATATATATACAATTCGCTGCTTGGAATTTCGCGAGTACTCGATGTAAAAACGTGCGCACGCAGCGTATATAAGCGTAGTAGCTATACTTTTGATTAAGGCGCGGAAGAAGTCGAGAGGTGTGGAGAGAGAGAGAAACCGTATATATATATATATATATATATAGTATATCTTGTTTATCAGCGGTCTCTCTCTCTGCGCGTATAGCAGTGGTAGCGGGAGGTAGATGTTAAAAATAAAGATTGCACTGAGCGTGGAATTTACAATTGTTTTGCGCGCATTTGCATATTCAGCGAGCGAGCGCGCAAGCGTATATAGCGTCTTATTTTTAACTCGCGCGCGGTACTGCGAGCTGGTGTATTATAGCTGTAGTAGTAGTTATCGAGCGCGGGATGTTTTCAACGAGTTTAATGTAAATACGTGCAGTTTTCGGTATGTAAATATTTCGGAAAGTTTTGCGCGCGCTGTCCTGCAGTAGTCTATAGAAGAAAAGAATATTATACGAGAATATATAGAAATGAGTTAGATCTTTTTTGTTATATAAGCATGCGGTTCCTGTTTTCTTGTTATACCGTTTTGTTAAAAAAAAATTGCTTTGGTTTAATTGGAGCTTTTAAGAGATATATATATATATATATATATATATATATATATATATAAGAAAAAACTGTTACTCCGATATCATCATGTCCCATTGTACTGTAACAAATAATTCTTTAATAGCTTTTGACTCCATCGCGAGTGGCCAGTTGATCGACTTCAAACCGTTCATTTATCATCTCAGAAGGTACAACCGAAAGGAAAAAAAAAGGCGCGAATCATACATATATATACACTACCTTGAAAAGAAAAAAAATGACACGAATTTTCACAAGGGACCACCACGCGACCTTCTCACATACGAAAAAAAAACTCACCCGTCACTATATATCCCGACAAAATTCAAAGCCCGTTTTCCAGCACTCTCCGGCCAACTTATTGCCTTTATTCACACGAAAACTCGCTTGAAATACCGTCTCACGCGGCAACAGCATTTCCCCCCCCCCCCTCTCTCTCTCTCACTCATCCGCAAGCGCGAAAAAACCTCACTCTCTCTCTCTCTCTCTCGCGCGATAGACACTTTCTTGGAGGTCGTCGCTGCCATACACACGTCGAGCTTTGAAAAATATGTGTCCCAAGTGCGAAAACACTCGAGAAGAATCGTATCCACTACCTCTCTCTCTCTCTCTCCTTCCTTCTCTTCTGCGCACAAAAGCTACGCTGCGAAGGCTTGTTGCTTCTTCTTCTTCTTCTTCCTCCCAAAGGCTATTCCCCGGCTCGGCTCGCCGGTAATCCTTTATCCCTACCGCCTCCTGCGCAGCTGATGCCAAAGAGCAGTGAACGCTAGCTACGATCTGCAACGTTCCTTCCTCCTTACATCGTGCGGCACTCTTCTCTTCTCTTTTATATATATATGTATATATAGCTTTGCTCTACCGGCTGCTTGATCCTTCCTCCTACGACTCGCCGGTGCGAAGATAACGTAAAAGGATGAGGAAAACAGCCGCGGAGACGGAAATAAGAAGAAGGAGAGGAGGACGCGCGCGTATAAACCTTACGGACGAGGGTACCACCCCGACCCTAAAAGGGAACGAAATTAAGAGATACTGACTACTTACTACTGCCATGCGCTTCTACGTTGGTACCGCGCCGGGGGTTCGAAAATTAAGGGTAAGTGCAGCTTCGATGCGCCCTCTGTGCTATATATACTATCTCCTTTTTTTCCTCTCTCTCTCTCTCTTTCTTCACTCGCGCTTACTATACGGTGCCTGGTAACGCCGACGAGCGCGGAGAGATCGTTATTTACGCGGTTTTAGTTCTCCTTATTGTTTCGTTATTATAATCCGTGAGTGGAATGTGCTTAATTTGAACGGTGAATAATTTATTTGGTTCATATATACGTTATACGCGCTGTATTACAGATTTATATACTTTTAATGATCCTGAAAGCTTCGCGAAGAAAAAATGAATAATATGGAAGCCTCTATATACATATACTTTTCTGGCAGATACGACGGATTACGCGTTGCTTGAAATTCGAGGAATTTAGCTCATTAGAATTTTTTTCAAAAAAATGTGCTGCTGCTGCTGCTGATATTACTCTGCTCTCATTATTAAATAACTTTCAATATTTCTTTTTACAAAGTGTACGCGTACCGGATAAAAATCCGACGTAAATTCTCAAATAACAAAATTCATCGTATAACCGAACAACAACAAAAAATGCTTATTAATGTATACATATATATAATAATAAAGCATACAACATACCGAACTATCTACATATATTACAAATAATTCTTGTTTACAACTCTCATTATACCCGTATATACACGCGATAAAATTAAAACGCGTACCTTTCCGCCCTTCCGTTAATTCATGCACAAAGGTAAAATAATTATGCATTACCGAGAACTTGAAGAAAGGTATGCGCAGGTATATGAGAGGGTGCGAGTGCAGGGCACATTTTCCACGTATCGCGATTATCTCGTTTCGACCCATTAGCTTATGCGCGCATGGAAGTATAGTTGTCGCTCGCAGAAAACATTATATTATATAGTTTTCCTCGCTAGCACTATACAGACGTACGTAGCTTTTCTACTCATATCATATATATATGTATATATAAAGCTACTTTTAGAAGTTTAAATTTATGCCAGAGCAGCAGCCGTGCACGCGGGGACAGTTTTCTCTTTCTCTCGTTCTGACCTTTGAGATTCCTTTGCATATTTTTCAGATTATGCTTTACGATGTAACATCTGTAGAAATTTTTTTTGTATATGCGAATATGAAAAAGATTTTTTGCTATGTTTACATATATACGCGAATGGAAGTTTGCTTTATATATTAAAATACTTTCAATCAAAGGTTAATGATAATATACATATATGTATTTAAGGAGAAAAGAACGCGCGATACTGTGAGTGATTTTACACGTGTTGTTTATTTTATATAGGTATATTATAGAGGATAAGCTGGAACGGATATGTGATTGAATTTCGTATATACACCGTTTGTTTTTAATGTAAAACAAATTAATAATCTGCCTTTTACGCAAATGGAAAGCATCTTTGCACCGTGTACGCGAACGAATGATGTTAAAATTATTTGCATTGCACGTATATATAATATATATATATATATATCTCGAGCATTGCGAATTTTCTATACTCCGGTTTGTTGAATTATTCAAATGCAATGTTAAATTAATGGAACCATTAAAAATATATACCGTTGTATTTATTTTCTACGAATATTACTCAATCTTTTTTTTGGCTCTGTTTTAAATAAAGCTCGAGTAATATTTAAACATTAGATTGCTGTGACAATCATAACGCAGATTAATTCGACATACATTGGAAAATTATCAGAAATATTTTATATGACACAATGGATTTTTAAAAGCATGTGCTTGCAGAACGAATAATTGTTGAATTTTCACAATCGATAACAGGGCGCGATAGGTATAAAGATAATAGCACGTGAAAGGTAACTTGTCAAACGTTAAAGGCAATTTCATTTCACATGTTTCTAATTCGAAATTTCAAACGGAATATAAGCGCGCGGTATTAGTTAGAAAGTTTACATTTACGGCATAATATACAAACCATTCCACTCAATCATAATTTAACGAATCGCCACGGCAATACACGCTTATATATATATATGTATACAATGAAAGCGCCAATTAATTAACTTTTTCAAGATAATTGCTGAGCCATCAGCCCCTGTTTACAAACAGGAAGAGAGCTTTAAAAGCACACTGCATTACTTTCGCAAAATGCAATTAATTGTACGACCAAATAATTGTCTTTTGTCCCTTCCACTCTCTCAATTCAATTCGCGTCCGAAATTTCGGAAGCCAACATACACACACACACACATCATCTCTGCGTCGACGTAAATTACGAACGAAATTTTCCTCTGTAATCGTTCGTTTCGACTCTCGTAATTTTCGCAAGCTGTTCTCCTCTCTCTCCTTCTATATAATTAATTATAAGCACACTGTCGAAAATTATACCACCACTCGGTCTTTTTTCCAATCTTTGCCCTATTTTCAATTCCAGACGCGCGAGTGTATAACGTCGGAGAAATTTCATTAACTAATTGTAAGTGATAAGGCGTCGGGTGGAGTTAAAGCTTTCTCTCCTCTCTCTCTTCCTTCCGTGAGTAAGAGAGAAAGAGAGAGAAAGAAGTCGAAGACTACGCGTAGAGTCTTTCAGCACTTAGACTAAGTCCCTCTAAGCTCGTATAGGACGAAGCCCGCAGTGAGAGTGAGAAAGAGAGGAAGGAAAAGAACAGCGGCGCAGCCTGCCGCACTGCCTCGATATATATACCGGGCCGACCGGCGAAGAAACTAAGCTCCGCGTACGCGAGTGAGCCTTACACTATAGCCGTCCGTTCTTTTTCTTCCGGATGTGTTTAAGTTTTGGCGCGCGCGCGCGAACGCGCGTGAGAAAGAGAGAGAGAGAGAACGGGACTGGACTAAAAGTCTCTGTTACCGTTGCTACTTCTTATTATAATCCCGGTGACACGGTAAATCGTGGAATCCAGGGTGGATATATACACACACACACTGCAAGAGGCGTGAGAGAGAAAAAAAGCTCTGCGACCCAGTTTGTTGGTGTAACACACACGCGAGCGCATATATATATATATATATATATATATATATATATATGTTTTATATGCTATAATAATTGCTTCGTGATATTATTCTATGGGAATTCTGATTGAGAGTTGGCGGAAGTTCTGCTGTAGTATGCAATGTATGATTTATACACTGAAAGAAGAATTTGTTTATATTTAATAAGAAAATATGTTAAAATGCATAGAAAAATTTTTTTACATTTACTCTTTGTGAACTCTTATTAACTAAGCATATTAAATATTAATATGCCATCATTAATATTTTGGAATTTCAGTCAAACGTGAATATTTTCACATTTACAATTTCCTTATTTCCCCAAAATCAACTATTTCGTATCAACTGTTACTAAATATATTAACTATAAATAAATCCTTCTCTCAGTGTATAGGATGCGGCTTTGCATTACTGATATTTACAATATTATATATCAATACGAATTAAACGCGAAAATGATAATTCGCCTTTGTTCTTTTTGTCATTTGAAATATTTAATGAGCTATATAGACGTTGTACGTATACATGATTCATAAAATATCAAAGTATTAGCAATTATTATACTCTTTTTATTCAAAGAAGGAATTTAAAATTTAATTTAACAGCTCACAATATTCATAAACGGATAGTAATCTATAATTTAGAAATAACATGTAAATCCAGATAATAATTAAACGGAGCAAATGGAATTTGTTGTCATGCAAAATTATCAATTAATATTTGCATTATACGTCTGGCACATATTATATACCTCACGAAATTCTGCATTTTCGCTATATATATATGCATACATATATACTACCTACAATATAATATATAAATGCAGTCGGCAGCATCAGACGTGTAGCACAGCAGCCGCTGACTCGGGTTCACCTTCTGCATTCTAATAAAAGTAAACGCATGTAAAATTCTCCGCAGTCAGTCGCGCATAAACATTCGGAGTATATATCTCGGTTAATTTCCACTATATACTTCTATATATACATATATATACACGGTAGTACAATTTAAGAACTTGGAGGATTTCCACAGCGAAGCCCCGCATATAAAATTGAACAATATTGGAGCTTTCTCTCTTTCTCCCTCGAGAGAGAGAGACAATTAAGCTTCCATCGCATCCCTTCGCGCGTATTACGTAAAATCTGCGCAAGCGCACGCGCGCACAGCACTATTGAAGAGTAGGAGAAAAGTATCCGGTACAGTGGCCCGGGGATTCATTATGCAGCGGCAAATTGAGTATTTACGTCAAACCTATAGGGTATGGAAGGAGAAAGAAGAGAACGGATGGAATCCTTATTGGAGAACAACTTCGCAAGCGCGCGCGCGTGTTCCAAGGATTTCAATTTATTTATACAATTTCCAGCCGACGACGACGACGACGATGATGATGATGAAGAAGAGCCAACGGCAAAACAGTTCGACTGCGTGTTTACGAGAATAGCAAGAAGCAGCAGCAGCGCCAGTGTCTCTTTACTCGAGGTATCCGTTCTGAACGCCCGCCCGCGCGCGCGTATCCTTCCCTTAAATCTCACTCTCTCTCGCAGTATCATTGATTTCCCGGCTACGTGACTCGATGCGATTGAGGTGCCTGAACACGCTTCTATGTATATATATATACACCTTCTCGCACTACATGTACACACATATACAAGGACCGAACGAAGAAAAATAATGTCGTAAATGCCGGGGGAATACCGAGTTAAGCCAAACACATACGGCCCGCTTTTCCGCACAATCACGAAGAGAGAGAACCCGAGGAAACGATACACTACCTCGCGTGAGCTCAGCTTGCATTCGCTCGGTGTTATGCGCCATTTCTCATTTAGAGAACGTATGCGTGTATATATATATACATTTACTGGGGGCGTACTGAGAGAGAGAGAGAGCTTTTGTACTGGACGGTATAGGATAGGGGTAAGTGGATTAGGTGCAGCTGGTGTAGTGAGAGAACGCGGCGCGCGAGGCTGATTTGGATGGTATGCCGATAGAGAGAGAGAGTGCCGACCGGGATTCGGTTGAATGGTCATTTCCGCGGATTGTAATGGGTGTGCGGGTGTTTTTTTTTTCGAGGATATAACTGTGTGGGATGTGTCGGTGGTTGCGTATTGTTAGCTGTGGATATGGATGATGTATCGGGGTAAAAGGATCGCGGGTCGAGAGGGTGGATTGGGAAATTTTGAATGAGGTGTGAGGTTATAATTGGGATTTAATATGGTTGAAAGTATTTTTGAATGCGAAGAAGTATGATGTTTATTTTATTTTAGGTTAAGGGGCCTGTTTTGAATGTGCATGAAAGTCAAATTGTTTGTTTTGAAATTCTGTCTAAGCTGGTTAATTATTCACAGAGGGGGAAAACTTTGAAAAACTAATTTTGAGTCCGAACTCGGCGTTTCTTTTGAGAAGTAGTAGCTTTTTTTTTGAAGGCTGAATTAAATCTTTTATGAATATACGATGATAACTTCGAGTGCTGTATATCGTATATACTTGAAACTTTTGTTTGTACACTTCATTCAAGATAAACTTATTAAATAGTGGATAGAAAATAGCTGTCGCTAAGAATTTTATATATATATATAGCTTTTTAACAATGAGCGACGCGGTATAAAACATTTGAAGGATAAACAGTCGAGGTCTGACATCTATTAAAAAACTCTATCTAATCTTGACGCGTATAAATATTGAACGCGGAGTCGGCGGTAATAATTCTAAAAGTTATCAAACGCTGATGTAAAATCGTTTTCCAGATAAGATTTATATCACTGTTAGAAACTTTTTTATGACTTTTCGGTAACGCGAAGACGGCGCGCGTGCACTTCGAGCATGAAGTATTAAAAAAGCAATTAATGCAGTAATGGAAATTCAGTTACAAATTACTAAAATTTAATTTACATATAGATTAAAATCCCTGTACTTTATACACATATATATATACATCCGTGAAAAATATGCAAAATGCAACCGACGATGTTACAAATTCATTTGAAAATTATTCGGAAATCGATCAAAGAAAAATCGAAAATATATATATACCGTATACGAGTCTAAAATGAAATAATAGGTAATAGTATAGAGAGCTAACCGTATATTATTATCCTATTTCTATTTAATCACGTATTTGTTGGCATGCTAATTGGGTTCTTTGAATTATTACTGAAGCCAATCACATTATTAAACTTCAAACGCATTACAAATAATCACAACAAATGTTGTACTTGTCACAATCAGCATTTAGGTTAATTAAAATTGTAGACAACAAGCGGCTAATTGATAATAATCCTAAGAAATTCAGGATATAAATAATTTTCCGATGAAGAATAAGAAATGGCCGTAATTAGACAATAATACGAATAATTCAAAAATAATTATTATTTCAATCCAATATTAAATTCTTATATTTAATTTTATTCCACGGAATTCGTTAATATACGAATATGCCCCGTTAAATAAATTTTGAATATTTAAAGCATAATAAAAATCTGTCAATATGGAAATACATTTCATTTAATAAATATAAAACAGTTTTATTAATAAAAAGTAATTACACCATTCGAATTTTATACACACAATATTTTTTCCCTCCATATTTCAGATGGACGTTATGTAATATACATTTACATATATACATATAGGCTACAGTTTCATTGTCAATTTTAAAATGGTGTAAAAATACAATATGACGAAGATAAAATACAAATAATGTAAAAATAATAATAATAATAATAAAAAAAATCAATCGATGCACATATATTAGCCACGAATACAATTTTTCATTTCTCCTTTTTTCAAATTTTTCAGTTATTAAAAAACATGCAAAATTGTAGTGAAATAAAGTAGAAAAGTATGTTTGAAATTTTATATTTTACTATCGTAAAGTAAAGGACATCATTTCAGAATGTGCAGTGAATTATTAGATGTTATAAAATACGTACTAATAGCTGTTGAGCAAATAAACAATTTACTATTACATTCATCACTAATGAAGCCTTCCTACAATATTTAATGCGATATTGTTACTTTAATTATTTACAATAATCACATAGAATCAAAGAAATTTACTCGAATATAACCAGTTAAAATTCTACTTACAACGATATCGGTAGACATATTATATTAAACAAAAGAAGAATCTTTCTTTCTAGAATCTAATTTAAAATATACCATATTGTTTTTACTATATAAATACAGTTATTTTTATTGTTTATAGTTAGTAATTTAACGTTTTTCTAAACCAGTATATTTTACTAGTGCAAAACTCTAATAAAGTTATAGATAAGCTTTATATTTTCTGTGTCCGATATACCTCCAGAGATATTGAATTTTTAATTAAAAAACATTTATTTTTTAATGTTAAATACTTTATGTACAATTAAAAATTGACAATTAGAGTATATTTCAAAGACTTATGCAACTTATTAAAAGTGTATTAGAGGATCAGATTTCTTTGTACTTGTTAGAAACCTCATAAATTAAAATAACAAGTAATAATAACATTTCATTCCTAATTTGTACGTTCAAATACATTCATACTCTCGCAACAATCCATCTAGAAACCTACATAAAAATAAAAATATCAGCAAAATCATTTATCGAGTGAACAAAAAGAAAAAAAAAGGAAAATGTCATTTTCCCTTACTGAGATTGCCACTATAAACATTTTCCTCTCATCAAATCTCGACCAACCTTTCCATTACACTCTTTCTCTCTCTCTCTTTCCACCACGTCACCAAGACAAAGAAGATTAGCGAATTGGCCTTTGCGAAATAGCCACTGGCGTTCGCTCGCTTCCGAGGTTTTACACACGCTTGGCTTTTAGCACTTGGCCCTGCCCTGCTACGCGTGGTTACCTACCCCGTTCTATACTTTTACAGCTCGCGGACGTTGAAATTACATCGTAAAGCTTTCGCCCGCGCGCGTGTGTGTGTGTGTGTACGAGGTATATACGTATACGCCAGCGGCACGCTCTAACTTCTTCATACGCGCGAACGCGCCCCCAACGTACTTATTACTTTTCCATTATACGTCATGCTGGACGAGCGGTGCAGCAGTTGCTTCCGTGATTCCTTCGGTTACTATATATATGTTGTATACTAATCGTGAACGAGGAAAAATAGGTTGTCAGGGCTATTGGTGTACGTATATATATATGCGTACAGTGGTTTTTGGTGGCTTGTGCAGTACGTGACAATTTGTTGGGATAAAGGAAGTGCATTATAATGCGCGCCATTATGAGCGCGGCTCTCCTCTTTTCGCATATATATATGTATATATACCTATATATGGTGTCGGTATGCGCGCTTATTAAAAATAATTAATCTCCTAATTATATGCGCGCGCGGATACGTGTTCTTTATTTCGCCAGTTGGTATAATTATACCTTACGTGTATAATACATATATATAGGTGTAGCCACACTGATGAAAACGTGCGCTTATAGAAGGCATTTTTTTCGGGACGGCAAACCACTTTCTGAAGTAGAATTTCTCCGCGCGTCGACTTTATTTAGACGAGATTTAACACTTCTAACCTCGCGTACGTGTTTATATACGCACATATATACCCACACATTATATATACGGGTGGGCGAGCCACGTTCTTTTTTTTTGCGCGCGCGTCGAAAGCTTAATTAAAGTGTTAGCTGTTTAATTGAAAGGGTCCTTTATAAATGCGCCCGTTTTCTCAACGAGGCTCTATTGTGTGAAACACGAGCTAATAGTCGAGATGTGTAAATTCTTTCTTTCTCTCTTCTCTCTTCTCTTGCTTTTTAATTAAAAACACTATGTGGAAGGCAGAGAGGGCTTTAAGATTTTCGAAAAATATATACGCCCGCTCGCTATATGCCACACCGACCGCTCCGCGTTTAATTGTACTTGGCTTGCCGGCGCTTTAGCGGCTTTGAGAGCGACGCTTTTGTATGCTGTGTATATATGTATATACACACACGTGCGTATGTACCATGTGAACTTTTGGGTATTTTAGCCTCGAAAAAATATATACTAATAACACGATTCTCTCTCCTTTTTTCTTTCTCAATTTCTTTATGAATTCCTTTTTCTAGAACTCGTTACACCAGAAGAGAAAGAAAGAGTCGAAGTACGCGCCGAGAGGTAAAGGGATGCGCATTAATTAACAAAGTTTAAAGTAATTATGTCGAAGTTTAATGAAAAAATTTTTGCCGGAAAAAGAGAGACGCGCGCGCGCGCGCGCGAGCACGCGAGTTTCTTTCATGAATTTTTAAGCAGCCAGTTTGGATATTAATATGCCTTCGTCCTCCCCCCACCCCTTTACCTTCTCTCTTTCCTCGTATTATTAATATATACGATTTCGTTTTTCGGGTCATACCATTTTACATAAATTTAACTCTAGCAGATAGTTAATATTCGCAAGCCTTTCATCGTTCCCTTTCCCCTCTGCACTTAATCGATAAGAATGCTGAAAAATGCAAATCAAAGTTTATAGTATGCTAAGGAGTTCGCCGTAGTGTCCTAAGTAGATAAAAGCCTATAGTTTATATATACGTAAAAAACGAACATTTTCCGTGCAATTGTCGCAATGAAAATTTCCTTCTTAAAAGGCCAACAAAAAAGAAAAAGAAGGAAACATTGTACATCTTGGTCCATTAATCACCGATTATTTACGACTGGCAATACGCCCCTATTACTTTGAAAATTAGCCACCACCACCACCAACGCCGTCGCTGCTATACGGTAAGAAGTGCGGAAGAAACGTTTTGTTCACGAAAGAGAGAGAGAGAATACAGCTATACCAAGGCGAGCTACGATAATCCTTTGAGATAGCTCTGAACGCGTTCTCCGCGGGTAGAAAAGATTATATCGTTCTCTCTCTCTCTCCCTCTTAACCTTCCAACACATACATAGAGAGAGAGAGAGAGAGTTTCCAAGAGGGAGAACGATCCCTTACATCAGAGCTTGCGCGCGCGCGCGCATGGAGAGAAAGGCGAGAAAGCGAGAGTCATAGAGGAGCGATCACAGCCGGATGGCCCTCTTAGTGATTGCATTTGCAAGTAAAACGATCCTAGAACGACGACGACGACGACGACGACTGTGGGAGAGAAATATGTCCCTGATTTACGGAGGTCGTCGTCGCGACCCCCCCTGAAAACTCGTACTCTCGAGGAATATATATAGGGGAAGAGGGAAAAGCTGAGCGCGCCGGCTGCTGTGTGCTCTAACTCTCTGGCTAGCTATACCTGAGCAAGCGATCGCAGCTCTCTCTCTCTCTTTTTTTATCGCGTCACGTTTGATATCGAATCGTGCGGCGCGGCGTTCATCAATCCCATCGCTAAACGTAACGTCAGGGTTAATAATTTATTTCTTTCGAATTTTTATATATATAGGGGAAGAAAAGTGTATACGTGAAAATTATAAGGTATCTTTTACGAAGAAAAGAGAGTGAGAGGAACGGAGGAATTATGAATAATTAATATATAACGGTCCTGGTATTCTCATTCGCAGTATGATTTTTATCGCGTTAGAGCTACAGTCTTTATCTCGCGCGCGCGTTCCACAAAGAGAGAACGAGTGAGGTTCTTTGAAGTCTTGTCTGCGCCTGCCTCGCACTCGTCGTGCAAGGAAAAAGGGGCGCAAGCATACATATATATATACACACACCATCATCAGAAAGTTCATTTGCCTCGATCTTTCTCTTACTCTCTCTCTCTTACCCTCTTTTTATTGTACCTCAAAGTTATATAATATATAATACCATGTAACGAACGGAATATCGTTATATGCGCAATTTTACATATGTTGAACATCTATACATATATAAATTAACCGAATTCTATATGTACGCTTTTTAGAAAAATTATAATAACGAACACGGCGAGTCTAAGAACTTTTCATCATCCCTCTGCGCAATCTGTTATACATATACACAGACAGAGCACGCACTGAACGCTGCTCACTTGCTTAGCAATAATCCTCTTCCATTTCCTTTTATATAATTACCCTCGTAATTCTGCATCTCGCACGTATAATATATATGAGTATATGCACACTACCACAATGGTTCCAAATAAGCCTCCGTTTTTCATCCGCTCACTCTCTCTCTCTCTCGAACTAACAAATATACACACGACAGTTCGCTCGAAGGCGCTCAGAGAATGACGTATACATATATATATATAGGGAAGTAGGTATATACATAGACGTGCGAGGGGAGGAGGAGAGGGCTTTATCCTTTGTAATACCGGCAACGGATCTTCAAACGTCTTTTCAAAGTATTAAGCAGAATTTAATTAGAGCCTTTGCGAAAGGCTCTTTTCAAAAGGAGCTAAACTACATAATTACTGCTTTTCGAGTACGCGCAAGCGAGGCCCTGAAAAATTCATACTAATGAAATTCACTCTCTCCCTCTGTCTCTCACTCACTTGTAAGTGTATGTGTGTGTGTGTATTTCCACGTGCGGCCTCGATGATACGCGTTGCATAATCATAGCGAACGCGTACAGCTCGTTTCGTTAATTAAATTATCTTTATGAAGTGGAGAGAGAGAGCAACAGCAGCAGTAGTAGGCGTTTTGCGCCCGTGGCTGAGGGCGTTTTACGAGTGCGTTAAAACACTCACCACCCGTGTATATGTATATATACACTCGTTTTGTTTTTACTGCTGCTTATCGGTCGTTTGTATATATATATAAATAAAGAGAACAGAGAACAAGTGATAAACCCGCGTGAGGGGATATAATTAGGGATGATCGATCATGTATGGTGGTAAAAATAATTGCGGTAAAAATTGGTTGATCGTTGAGAGCTTGAGTTTATAAGGGAACGTTAACACTTTGCTGTAATTTGTTTCTAGATGGATAAAGAGGGGTGTATATATATATATATATACTATATACTTCAATCAGCGTTTCGGTAAGGCCGCGTATATACATATACGAGATATCGGATTACACTCTATTATCAATTACAAATATCCGTCGAATTAAAGCAGCAGCAGCAGCAGCAGCCAAACTGGATAAACACACGTATACATACGCGAAAATGATTTGGCGCGTATATAGACGCATTGTGTCTATTGACTGAGCGTGCGTCATTCGCCAGAGAATTTGCGAAATATAAATGACGAGGAGTGTGAGTCATATACTTTGCACTTGAACAGATATATGTATGTGTAGCGAAGTAAAAAAATGTTTTTTTTTTCGGTTTATGAGGGTGGTTCTTATACGCATATAGGTGTGTGCGTGGAAGATGTCGAATGTTTGTGCGAGGGAACACGAGAAAAGAGGTGATTTCATAGTTTGCTTTTGAGGATTCCAGTGTGTGTAATGACACTGTTTCTCACTTAATCTTGAGGAAATTTGTGTGCTCAGAAAGTGGAAGATGTGTTATAGGTAAATTTTTGGTATGACTTATCTATAATGTGTGTATTCTGATTCATCGCTCGGTGATTAATATTAATTTGGCGATGTTTGATTAACGAATTCTTGGTGCTTGAAAAGAAAGAAAAAGAAACTTGAATGGCACTGTATTAATATCTAGATATATATACGAAAAGTATACATATTGAAATCAAGCAGTTCATTGTATTAACGTATTCTGTTATTGTAACCGATGAATCAGAAAATATTCCAAGTCAAACAATTACACATTTTTTCGCACGAATTCAAGTTATTTATTAGCATATATGTTACATAATACGTAAAGTGTATATAAGTTCAAATTCATATATAAGCTGATATGATATTAATTAAATGATATTATGCTGCGATGATGTAAGTAAAGGCAAGCGTGCAGGGCAAACAACTAAAAGTTAGTTTCTAACCGCAATTACTGCACTTGAACGTCATATTCTCCCCCAACGTTCTGCAGGAACAGCCTAATTTATACAATCGAGACTTTAACGTATAAGCAAATAGCGTGTGTTGTGTAACGTTAAATCCATTCGCGAGTATTAAAGTTAAAACATTTTTATTCCGCGTATATATAGCTATGTACTATACCTACAAATCCTTATATGGAGCATAGTAGCGCATGGCTCCTCTTTGCCTTCAAAATATTTCACATATATGTATATATATATATAATGTGTGTGTGTGTATAGTGCTCGACTCAACCGAGAGCTCTGCGAGAGTAAGCATTGACTTTTACATTAGCTTGTCTAGACTCTCTGTACATTTTCTGCTTTATTCATATACGAGCGCATGCATTTACACGCGCACTCTCCTGTTTACCATACATGATACCAATTACAACATCAAAATCAACTAATCTGCGTGAGAATTAAGCCAACATTTTGGTAGCTCAAACTATTTTCGTATGTAATATATTTATAAAAATCGTTTGCTTAATCTTACTTCTTCTATAAAAAAAAATGCCTGCGATCCTTTATTGTACTCGTACCCATACCATTAAACATAATTCTTGCGATACACACACACTTACACGGGTAATTTTAGGTCAACTGTACTGGTCAACGTTTTATTGCAATTTGCAAACTTTTTCCCATTTCATGCACTATACAAAAAGTTTTATGTTTTTTTAGTAAAAAAAAATCTTGAAAATTGAGAATTTATACGAAAAAATTCAAAATTTTCAAATTTTCAATTAATTTCAACTTCAGAACAATTGCACATTTTTGTTCTAAAACTTCGTATTCGTATTTTGGGGTCAATTTGGAATGAGTACAAAAAAATTTTGAACAATTTTAAAATTTGTACCTGTAATACAGTTAACACGAAGTTACCCATACACATAACCTGAGCTGAAGACATTCCCATCTATATATACATATGTACAACAGTGGCAGTCGCTCGGTCTATGTACTCTCGCGTTGATATTCGCTCGCGCTCAAACACGCGCGTCGCCCCGGCAATGCCTCTAATCGGAATAATTAACAAACATCGAGTTTGTCCGCGGTGCGCGCGGTGGCTCCCCGCACGTAATGACCCTTAATTCGCCGGATTCGATTTTGTATAGGTCGTATAACGCCGTACGCGCGAACGGGGAGATACGCGACGGTATATAGAAGTCTGTTATAGGTAATGTGATTTGATTGGCTGGTTTAGTTTTGAATATATAGGAAAAAGAAACAAGGGAGTGAAGAGGATTTACGCGAGAGACAAAAGTTATAGGTTTCTGATGGATAAATTGTCTTTTTTTTGTATTAACGCTTGAATTCTACAACATTAGCAAGAGAGAATGTGAATATGCAATAAGTAATTACGGTAATTTTGTATAAAAGTTTCAATAACAGCTTTGACGACTGTTATACAGAAAAGTTTATCGGATGTCATTACGAGGGGTATAGACTATTGTTTCGCTTTTGTTATAATTACTGTTGAAGCTGGTCATGCTAGTTACCTACTATATTATCTTAAACAAAATCAATCTGTCTAATTACAACCGTCAGCAAAAGTTAATCCAATTATAAAATAATTATGTTAAACTATGGAAATTAAAAAATACTTTCTCTGTCAAGCGGTTGGAACCTTTGCTCCATTAAATATGCGCGTTATAAAAGCAAATATTTTTCTCTCTCTCTCTCTCTCTTCACGCTGCACTGATTAATATTCCTCTGTTCACGTGCTTAAATATAATATGTAAATCATCTAATATATGCAAAGTTCGTAAATAAGCACTTTAAAATAAATTATTTAAATTAAAAATTTTCTGTTTATTTTTATTTTAACATGCTCTTCATTATTATATAACTGATGAAAAATCTTCGTACGTTGATTATACGAACAAAGTAAATTCACGCAACAATCAAAGCGATTGTTAATTTTCGCTCGAAAAAGAGAGAGAGTGAGAGAGAGAAATATTATTTTAATTAAAATTTTCATCGAAACGATGCATTTTAAATCGCTGTCGGCGATTAAAAATTATTGTACGAGTGTGCGCGCGCCCACGCAAATGATAAGCAGCGTAATATTTTAAAATAATGTTGCAATGTAAAACGTGAGTTGTGTGTATCTTATTACGAATGTTTTTCTACTTTTCCTAGGCTTGTATATATCTATATATCTATACATTCCAGATTTTAACATTTCTCCAGCGCTTTATTTTGTTTTATTAAAAGGAACTTTATTTTCATTTTATATACCATCTCATTTTATTTCATGTTATTTCACGCTTTTATGCGTCAAAATAAAAGGCAACAACATTTTTTTTTTTAGTGAATATCGTATCCAATAATTTTTTACCCACCATAAAATGTCCAATAAAACTTTCGGTACATGCGTATACGGTAATTCTACATCTTTTAAAAAACAATAAAAAGAAAGCAAATTTCGCTCAACATTATTAAAAAAAAAAAAAAGAAATATTATTGCAACACGATGTATATATCATTCTTTATTTTTATTTAATCTTTATTGGCATGTACATTTCCGTTACAGACAAATAAACTGTAAAAAAAAAAAGCACGTGACCCGATTACGTCGTGCGGCTATAACAAAACAGAAACCCGTCAATAGAAATTCGAGCACGCGCGCGAAATGAGCCCTTGTGTATACTCTCCATATAGGCGCGCATGCCTTCGCGTACTACAAATATGTGTTACGTGCTTCATTACAGTACGCAAACACATCAATCATTACGAGAACAGAGCCACAATTGTGTCACTAATCGACTGTTAAAACCATACCACGCTATAACCGCGTTAAAAAAAAAAAATTCCCAACAAAGCCTGATACTGGTAAAGTTAGTCGATCGGATAACAAACTTTTTTTTCCCCCCTAAACTTTCGATTTTTTTACGTACACACCTAAAAAATACCATTTTCGCGTAAATCGATTTTAAAGCCTATTATATGTATAACTTTCCGAAAGACCCATTAAAACTCGAAAATAAATTTTAAAATCGCTCGATAGTAACCCCTAATGTCACTTTTACGCATATCACACGTTATAACATTACTTTCTCTTTAATCTACATTATTCCTAAAAAAAAGGAACCATAAAAAAAAGTCAACAATCACTTGCGCATCCCTTGCACACTCCCACCCAGCGAAAAATTGAAACCTCCAAAATCGTCGTATCACTTATACTTCATCCCACGCGCCTTTTCTCTTCCATCCTTCCTTTTTCCACCTCATAAACCACTAGCAGCTTCCTCTCGAAAACATAACCCGCGGGCTTCTCTCTCTCTCTCTACAGTACAAAAGGAGTATAGCATCGAACTAGAACGCGCGTCCTCGTACGGCCTCCTCCTTTGCTTCTGGTCCAGCAACTACAGCATCCGAGTGGATTTTCACGTTTCTCTCTCTCTCGACGCGCGTCGCCCGTAAATCCGCCCGGAAGATTTCCGGAGAGTCACGTGTATCCGTATGTGTGCGGATTTTCACTCGACATGGGAATGTCAAATGTATGACTATATACATTAGATTATATTTTTTTTCTACTTGTCAGTACGATATGTATATAGATGTAAAGTTAGTAACCCCAACTTGGACGAAAAACTTTAAAGTATATACATTGTACACGTATATACTTACGTATGCGTCTATAGCTTATCTCAATATCATATATAATCTTTACGGGATATTTTGAATCTCGTAAAGACGCGGTGTATAAAGCGGCGAAGCATTTTTTAAAATTCGCGGGCAAAGCACTTTCCACCAACATACACACACACTTCTCCATACCCTAAAATCGAAATTTCAGTCTAAACATATAGAGGGGAGAAAACATTTTCGAAAGCCTCTCGAAGTTTGGGAGCTTGTCTTATAATATTCGTCATAATGAAATTCCCTATTCCCAAAGCTACCTCGCTCGTAACTTCCAGCGCTGCAATAACTTCTTTGCCAAGTGGCGTCAACCTCGACTACTTATATACACATACACATACACATCGTCGTCGTCATGTCCCTTGGCAATTATCGATCGATCTCTCCTTACCTTTTCGAAATTAATATACGTCCTTGTTAATACACGTATAGGTATATGTATATAGATATCACGGTACTTGCACAGGTCATCGACTTCTATATATACACACACATACCTTCTTTCTTTCGTTCTATCTGAATCTTCAATATACATATATATACTTCCCATCGGCAACCGTATATACGGCAGTTTCTTATTAATCTCACGCTATATATACACGTGGGCGTATAGGAGAGCGAAGGTACCTGAAACTTCCCCCCGGAGAGAGAGAGAGAGAACTGGGGAATTCGCAATAACGCCGCGGCCGACGCTCTCCCTCTTCCTCGCAAGTTTCCGCACAGTGTGTACACACATACATATACATACGAGGCAGTAGCAGCAGCCGCGGTACACACACATAAGACTTTAAAACTCTTCTCTCTCTCTCTCTTGCGGAACCGCGCTACCGAATCGAATGGCCGTTTATCGGTGGGTATCCCCTGCGCTCGCTTCGCGTTCTTTTATCGCGCACAAGCGAGCGAGAGAGAGAGAGAGATACCTGAAGAACCTCTCGAGAGAGGTTAAGTGCACGACGACGACGACGACGACCGCAACCGGCCGAAACGATACAGAGGCAGCGAGTTTAGTGCGTATATAAACTTTCTATACGCGGATAACGAGTGAGTGAGAGAGGGAGGGAGCGCCGCTTCACGAGCTCCTAATGCGCGCGACGTAAACTTGCCTCCATAAAGATACGCGCGATGTTATTACATTCCCAAAGGGAGAGAGAGAGAGAGAAAAGAGAGGAGAGGGAGGAGATATATTAATGTTCCAGCATCCCGCAACTCACATGGGACTTGTCGCGCGTGGTATAAGTGTGCGCGAACGCTCGCGCTGCTTTTCTTTCTCCCGCGGTCCTCTCCCTAATCTCTCGCGATCGCATAGGAGAAATCGCGCGTGATATGTGGCACGTAAAAAGAGAGGGTGTATAAAGCTTTGGTTGAGAGAGAGAGAGCGAGAAACAAAAGGCCTAGTTTAAATATTCGAGGGAGTAGGAGGAGCGGTCGGTTGGTTGGCGCGAAAAGAGAAGCGCGGGCGCGTGGGAAGAGAAAGAGCACAAAGCGGCGGTACGCGCTCTCGGCATTTACATATAAATTGCCCGCCTAAAATCATACTCGTATTTAATTTTACGCTAGGCCGACGCGACGCCCCGGCGCTTGGCTTTTACCTTCGTATCCTTTAAATTGCCCGCCACTGTATATATATATATATACTGCCTCGTCTTCTTACGCGCGTGCGTTTATGAATTATGGACGTGTATGTATACATACGCGGATGTAACACCGTACAAGCGTTTTGCAGGCGCGCGGTTTGTTGCGTATATATGTGTATGTATTGAGATTGATCGACGCGATGGTCGATTTGTGTGTCGGTCGGTGTTTCTTTCCCTCCTTTTTTTTGGTTGTCGTTGCACCGAAATGGTTTTTCAGAGATACTGTTTCATATGCCGGAATCGTTTGGATTTTTTTTTGTTTTGTTTTTGGAGCGCGCAAGAGGAGTGATTGATCGATGCACAGGTTGCGATGTCGTGAGTGATGATAAGATAAGAATGTATATATACGTATATACGCGATATGTTGCGCATTTATAAATGTAGAAATCTTAAATCAATTGTGTAATTGCAGAGTTTTATTAAATGTAAATATATAACAAGTTGGAGTAGTTATATTCTGCGCGAAATTCACGATAAAACGTTACCCAACCTTTTATACGGAAATAAATCATAATTCCATCGCAGGTATAAACGTATATCCCAAGTTTTTGTTATCAGTCTCTCTCTCTCTCTCTCTCTCTCTCTCTCTCTCTCGTTTGTTGCATTCTTTCTTTCTCTCGAGAGTATATAAGTACAACGAGCGAGACGCGCGCGCTTGAACGAAAAAGCATCGTACACCAATCTTCATGAAACTTTCACAATTATCTTCGGCGCGAGTACAGCAGCTGGCGCGCATTAACAATGCGCCAACAAGCAGCCCCGCGTGGAAAATCAAATTCCCTCGTTCCTGCAATATTTTTATCTCTCGCATCTTTGTTCGCGCAACCGCGGACGATAATTTCACGTGCCAATATATGTACAACGCGAGTGTGCGTTGCGAAAGAATTATTATCATCTTCGGAAAAGAGCAGCATACACATACCTACGCCGCGGTTTAATCAAATATTGTACCAAGCTTTGAGGATAATTTAAAAAGCCCGCCGCGTGTGATCGTGTCACGCGTTTATATATATATATATATATACTCATGGTCTGCGCATTCCTCGCATAATCGAGCATCAGCGTATCGCATAGTGAAAAATAATTTTCCATAACGGTTGTGTGTATATACACGAAACGTTGTATAGCAAGCGCGTTGTAACATGCACACAGAGAGAGAGAGAGAGAGAGAGAGAGAGAAAAGGATTGGAAAAAAGGGACCGGGGGAAGAGGAGAAAATTAATTTGATGTTTTAAAACTAATTATACACTGCTCGAAGAGAGAGAGAGGGTGGCCGGCCAAGTTGGTAATTTAATCTACATTTAATAATTAGCTCTCTCTCTCTCTCGCGTCGCGCCGAAGTAGTAGTAGAAGAAGAAGAAGAAGAAGCTGCGAGGGGCGCGTGAAAGGAGGAAAACGTCGGGGGAAGTTCGTTTTGGCCGCGCGCGTGCTGCGGAGTTGTAAATGAATTCTGAAATTTTCTTCATAAGTATTATATATATATATATAATAGCAAGGGAAAAATTGTTAAAGGAACTTTGCCTATTTGATATATATTTGTATATGTTAGATATATAGAAACTTGTGCGCGCGAGTAAAATAAATATACCCGAGATATCCGTAAGTAAATAGCGTAAATATGGCAGGTTCCCGATTTTCACTAGTTATTGCTGTTACTACTGCTACCTCGTAACTATTGCAAAAGATTATACCTGGACCCAGTGTACCGTGGAAAACTGAATCTTCGTTATACATATATACGTATATATACAAGCTAAAGGTGAAGAAGATATACCTTAAAATAAAAGTTATTTTAAAGTTTAATATATGAAACGGTTGTAAGCGGAGACGAAAAAAAGACAGTTCTATTTAACTGTGATTCTGAGGTACCGTGGTATGAACCACACGGTAACTACTACTACGTATACTACGCAGACTTACGCGGAGGGCAAACTCCGCTGCGCGTCTCATTAAAATTAAAGCGACGAACATCCACAAAACAAATATCAGACCGAATTTCACGTATATCCTACTGCGTATATGTATATATATATACGTTAACAAACTGGTAGCTCTTAAAAACCTCCGTGCAAACGTATATATATATACCACTACGCTACGTAGGTAGAATAAAAAAAAAGGACAAAAAACAACAATTCATCTTAAGAACCGTCATATATGTGTACATGTACGCATGTACATACATGTACGCATGTACATACATGTATATGGTCGTAAAAGATGAGGAACTAAAAGAGAAAGAGAGAGAGAGAGAGAGACATAGAAAAAAAGAAGAAGAAGAGGTCGAGAGTGAATGTCGCGTGGATAGCAGTAGCAGCAGCAGCTTTTCATACTTCATGATGTGTACGCAGGGCTATTGCTCTGGTAAATAGAAGAAGGTCAGCGACTACTACCACTACTACTACTACCCCCTTCCCTCTTGGTACACACGTATGTCGGTGAACTCGAGTTGATGAAAAAGTGCGTTACCATGGCGCGGCCCTCTCGCTCGCTCATTCCCGTTCGTATGCTTCTCATATATGTATATCTTCTTCGTATATATACACATATCCGAGAAGATGACGACGACGACGACAACGACCGATATTTTTTTCGGTACTCAGCTATATATACCACATATATACCGGAAAATCCGTTTAATGCTATAGTCCGTTATGTTTGCTCGTACGGAGAGGGAGAGCGCCCGCATTCGTTTGACAACGCGGCCGACCTAGTTCAATTAACGAGCTTTATACACAACCGCTGTATGCAGCTGTGCGGGGGAGGAGAGAAAAAGGGACAAAATGGATTGTATATGTATATACCGTGCGTGTATTCCTGCATCTATGTATGTATGTATATACTTTTGTAAATGGGGCGTACGTATAGAGGAAAAACGCAAAAAATTGCTCGCTGTAGCAGGAATATTAGATTGTATGTATATATATATATATATATACGTCGATACGCGCGTGCCTCGATTTTCAGTTTGAGCGTATAGATCCATCAGCGCTCGTGATGAAGTTCTAAGCTCGGGTACCCTCATCACATAACGTGTATATATATATATATATGGGTGAGTATGTATATATATATATACACATATATCGGGCTTTCCAAATCGTGCCTATAAACGTTAATCTATTGATTGGAACGACTCGCGAGCCTCGTAAAAGTAAGTGACCAATTACGCGAGGAGCCACGCTGCTACTACTACTACTACTACTACTACTACTACTTCCATCGTCATGCATCTCTTTTCCTGCAGCGTATATATATACATACATATCTATATGTACACACATATATATATATATACACCTCGATCAAGCAAGCGTCCAAGGATCAGCAGGAGCAGTAGCAGCAGCAGCTCTATTCGCCGTCAATTTTTGCTGCGCTCGGTGGTGCTCAAAATTTTACGACGCTCCAAGCAATTTTCGCGTTTATGCTAACGTGGGTCTACTCTTGCCTAGATTATTATGCGTCCCCTCCCCCCGCCCCTCGTGTGATACTACCTCGTTTCCCCTTCTCTTTCATCGCGTTCCTCCTATACCAAACTGTCGTATATATACGTGGAAGTGTGTATTATATAATATACCACACACACGCGCGCGTTGTACATGAGCTTGATAGTAGAGCATCATAGCGTATAGTCGAATTAATTTTCGAAATGCATTGAGCGAGCCGTTTATCCAGTTTAATGGATATTGTACTCAGAAAACGATGTTCTTGCAGCAACGAGAATCTGCTTGTTGGAGGAGGATTTTCGCTGAAAGTATAGGGTCAAGAGAGTATTTTTCTATGGAAGGAGGAATTATTTTGTAACAGGAAGTCAATATTCTTATAGCGGGATGATGAGGTATCCTTCTTTATAACAGAATGATTTTCTTGTGAGGAATTTCACTTTAAAACGGGAGGATCGTTTTTCTGAGTGTGTGTGAAATCCTACTCTCTAAAGTTAAATTAGTGGAAATTGCTCAACCATTTCAATTAGTGGAAAAAACTACTAATTTATTAGTAAATATTCACTATTTGATTAGTATTTTTTTAAAGCTACCAATCAAATTAGTAGAAAATACAAATAAAATTAATAGTTTTAAAAAACTACTGAATGAAATATTAAATATGCACTAATATATTAGTAGTTTTTTCCAATAATTGAAATGGTGGGGCAATTTTCACTAATTCAACTTTAGAGAGTACGAAATATTTTCCCTAAAGTGGTTCTAAAAAGGACAGAAAAAAAATAGATTTGGAAGCAGGCGTCTAAACTAATTATGTTCTTGTTCTATGGATTATAGGAGAGATGACAAGAATTTTGAACAAAAAAAACGGCATTTTGACACGCTTTTATCATCAAATCCATTTTTCTTATGGAAATTTAACATGGGAAAAATTAACAAAAATTTGTCACCAATCATTAACCAATATTAACATTCTAAAAATATGCCAACGAATTTCTTACAAAATAGTGGTTAAGTTAGGAGGATCGAGCTTTTATTTAAATTAACGATGGTTAACATTGGTTTAAAGTGGTTTAAAAAATCGTAAAAAATAACGAAAATCAATGGAAATCTTGAATTTCGTGAATTTAGAAAAAACGTTCATTTTCCACAACAAAAGGGTGTCATAAGACCGTTTTCTTCGGTTCAAAATACTTATCGTCTCTTCTATGATCCACAGAACAAGAAAATAATTAGTTCAGAGGCGTGCCTCAACATTTTTTTTTCGTAATTGTTAAATCTACTTTAGACGAAACTTTTCGTAGAATTCTACACCTACATACGTGTCGATTCAGAGCAAGTGAGTTATGTATGTATGTTTTTTTTTTATTTTCCCGGCAATGACGATGATCGAGCGTCCCGCGGGTACCGTATATAGCTTTCGATTTGTGTATACTGTATATATACATAGGTTGAGTGCAATCTCGTTAAACCTTTCGGCGAAGAGAGAAAATAAACGCGAAGGCGCCAGAGCAGCAGTAGCATTTTGACTCGCAAATCGATGGGATTATTTACCGAGATGGTGTATAAGTTTGTTTCGAATTCCACTATTCTCCCTCGGAATTTCATTTAAATTCATCATCCTTCACGCGAACGTCAATTTCTTTCTTTTTTTTTTAACCTTTCTACACTTGAAGATTCGATTGCTCTCGTTAACCAAGTAAAAGATTAGGTTATATATACACGTTTTATCGAAATATGAAGGGAATTTTTGAACCGCAACTCTTACGTA
This sequence comes from Torymus tubicola, assembly GCA_035583055.1. Classification (NCBI taxonomy): domain Eukaryota; kingdom Metazoa; phylum Arthropoda; class Insecta; order Hymenoptera; family Torymidae; genus Torymus; species Torymus tubicola. The sequence continues at coordinate 47,023 of JAWWEQ010006063.1, forward strand.
TAAGGGAATATTGAATGAGCAAGAAATAGAAAGAAAGTTAGAGCGAGTTTTGCATAAAGTTGTGATAACTTGATACGTATATATATACGCGTCGTAGCCGTAGCGCGAGCTCTGGTATACTATAGTGAAAAAAACTTCGGGACGTGAGACTATAATTTCTTTCGCATTACCCAAGGCTCGCGCTCTAGCAGTAGCAGCGTTATGCGGAAAATTATTGTAAAAGTATAGCAGAGCAAAGCGTTTAAGAATACGTCGCTTTAATCTCGTAGATTTCTTTTCTTTATTTTAATAGTAAAAAAAAATAAAAGAAATCAGACAGGGAAAGAATAATGACGAATACACTTTATATTCTAAACTTCGGGTCGAATGGTAAAATGACCAAATTTCTCATCCGCATAAGCAATAAAAGTAAATCACGGTATAAAGGATGATTTATGCAACTGTATAACGTAAAATAATCATATTTTAGCGAGCCGATGCGTTTTCGAGAAAGAGAGAGAGAGATAGCTATATAATATATATAACATTGATTGATATGTATGTGTATAGATATATATTTGTAAACTGCGTCACATCATCCATTATTCTCAACCCACATAAATGGCTATTATTAAGTACTCGAAATTAAGAATGAATAATATTATTTCCGACTGTTAGATTACATCATTAAAAGCCACATGAATAATGCATGAACGTTAACTGATGATTGATAATATGTATATGGATAAAAAAAAAAGTTAAAAGGGTATATTAACGTCACTATAGTATAGCTATAAATTGTCATCGTTTAAGAGCTTTGAATATAATCCATAAGATAACATTTTTTAACCTATATATCTACTATATTAGCCGATAAAAATAGTAAATTGAATCAATTATAACAATTCAATTATCGAAATACAACGTCTGATATATAGCATTTATTCGGTGACAGCCTTCTGCAAAAGCTCCGAATTTCCGTTCTATTTTGTTCTCGTCATTTATACTATACGTATAACACTTTTAGGTTACCGATCGTTTTATAAAATTACAAGAAAATGAATACTTGATCGGCGGATATCTAAAATTAGGGTAATACACCGCTCGCTTCATCCCAAAATAACGATTTATAAATATACTTTATAAAACCTCCAACCGCACCTACAATAATCGACCAAAAAAAAAAAAATCTAAAAATTACCGTCTATTCGTCCCCACGCTATAATACAAAACTCCTATATATACATCGTCGCTTGAACCATATTTTCAACGTCATCCGATGTAACCTCAGCTTTTCCAGCGTACACGCAGAGCTTCACTATATCCACCTTCTTTTTTCCAAAGGACGAAATTTAAGACACCACCAATTTCCTCAGCTCGCACCTCTAAAGCTCGCAGCTCACCTCGAAGCACAAAGCCAAACAACCTCTCGTGCGCGTGTGAAAAAACAACACCAACAACAACGACAACGTAGCTGCCGCCGTCGCCGCACAAATCTGTAGACGCGAGCGCCGGCTACTCTCTCTCTCACCTGGCTCACTCGCGCTATACGGGGTATATATATATATATATATAGCGTATAGTGGAACGTTTAGCGCTTTTACGATGCCGTAAAACGCACTTGTCTCTTCTTTCGGCCGTTACAGCTTTATTGCGTCCCCGCGGATAGCCGGTGCCGTCGTGTTGCTATACTGGGAGAGGAATTTGACGTAGCAAAGCGCGACAACTGTATATAGCTCTCTCTCTCTCTCTTCGTATACTATATATGTATGTATACAGCTGATGTCTTCATCAAGGGTATGAGTCTTTTGGTTTTTATAAGTTCAATTCGGTAACAGCAGGGATAAAAACTTATATATATATATATTGTACACTTTCACTTGACCGAAGAAAGCTATCGTTCTCGTATAGCGACAGCCGCGTGTCACCCAGCGATCCATCACTTTGACAAGTACATGGATAAAATTCATTTTTAAAATTAGCTCAGTCTACTTCACTACATTGTGAGTATATATATGTGTAGTATACACGTCCGCACATATTGTGCTTTATACGTAGGATAACTTGTATAAAACGGGCTCATACCGTATAGCGGGCAGGTGGAGGATAGAAGGCAAGATGTTATATATATATATAGCCATACACCCCGTGGAGAGTTTCGAAAACATCCATTAGGCCGAAGTGCAAGCTGCACGGCGCGCATGCGCACGCGCCAGGTATATACGCGCGGGGCAAACTTTTTAAAGTTTCGAAAATGTATTTCCAGAAGTGAGGAGGAGAAAGAGGAGAGGGGGATACTTCAACTTTCAATCTCATAAGCCGCGGAATGTAAATTTTCTCAAGTTGAACGTCACACGCTGCTATATGTAGCTTTAAATTTTGGGGCTTTTTATTATAAATTCCTATCTACCACTATTCTTTTTTTTTTATCGGAAGGTACAGTATACATAAAGATCTACAAAAAGCATCGCCATAGAGCTCACGTACTATCTATATAGTTCTGAATTAAGCTGAAATGTAAAAAAAAGGACGCGTGGAAGAAGCTCGCGTAAAAACTGATTACTCCGAATTCCTTCAACTTTCATACTCTCTCTCTGTCTCACTGCTTTGCGCGAGTAGAAGGGAGTCATTACGATTTTACGAGCTTGGGTTAACGACACTCGCGTGACGCGCGCTCCCTCTCGATTTTCGGCGTTCCCTCGCTCGCGCGCGCGTCAATGCTATATACCCATCCACCCACACACACACACACATAGATATACAATTGCGTACGCACGCGTATATATAACCTGTAGATTCACATTTCGATATACGCACATAGTAACGGAATATAGCCAGGTTTTATTGCGCGGCACGTCGGAGCCCGGCAACTTATCGTTTATCGGTGACGTGTCTGTCGGTGTCGAGAAGCTAAACTTATCCTCCTTACCATTAACGCCTCTCTCTCTTTCTCTCTCTCTCTCTCTCTCTCTCTCTCTCTCTCTCTCTCTCTCTTTGTCTCTATACATATACGTACATGTATATAGAAAGTTCGACAACGACGATTGTGACGAGGAACGCTGAAGCCGCAAATTAACACGGCAGCAGTAGTAGCAGTAGTAGTAACAGGCAACAAAGACAATTAATAGGGCGTTACTACATGCTGTATAGTCGGCTTACTTTCCTACCCACATACATATATATACACATAGTAGAGGCCTGACGTCTGCAGCATTTGAGCTTAGGTTTTCTTAGGCTATATATACGCGTGTGTGTGTGTGTACATCTTGATGGCGGCAGTAGGAGCTGTAAAGTTAAGAACTAAACTGCGTGGGGAGAAGACGCCGCGAGTTTCGCGAGAGTATATAACGCGTGCGCTGCGGTGCAAGTGTGATGGTAACAAGGAAGACTATATATATATACGACGCGACTTGGCCCATTGTTCTAATCTCTCTCTCGTCGTCGTCGTCTTTGTACGAGCGAGCGCAACGATCAGAGAATGTAGGTGTATGTGTGTGTGTACGTGTAATAAGACGATATTCGCTATATGTAGAGAGAGAGCGTAAAATCGCGTCGGTGATATATGTGAGAGAGCAATTGTATGAGTTATGTATAATGAAACGTGTATATATATAACGCGAATTATGGATTTAAAGTTAAAAGAGGTTCGAGGTGGATTCTATAAATATGGCTTTTATATATTCAACGACGTGGCGTCTATAAAAAGAACTGTTTAATTTTCAGTTCGCGTGCTACGCGTTCATTAAAGAATTTTAGAACGTATATACTCCAACACCCGAATGGGAGAACTTTTCAAACAAAGCGCCGCGCCGTGCGGTAATAGAAAATAACGTTGACCACTGTACCGTTCAGTTTAACTATATATATACACGAGTCTCGTTCACGACTATACGTATTTTATTCGCAATGGTTAAATCTCGACTAGAGAGAAAGAGAGAGAGAAAACAACAATGGAAAGATGCGATTTAGCATTAAAAAAGGTTTAAACCTTCCCAAACCTCTTACACCTTATATATATATATATATATATATATATATATACAAAAGAATTTCGAAATTTTCAGATCATATACTGGCACATCGTAACGCTTCTTCTACTTATTTTTTTTTTCATACTTTGCTTACAATGCTTTATATA